>APFE031459775.1:0-28562 GCA_000404065.3 Pinus taeda | reverse complement strand
TCTTTCATATAACATAAAGATCATTTTGTATGTAAAATCTTGTCCATATACTGTTGTAGTTTGTGGAATTGTGGTTTTTACAGGACCAAGGAGCGGAAGGGACGTGAAGAAGGGTTTGCACCCTTGAGTAACTACCCAAACGTAGGACATCAAGTATGCCCCTCTCACCTTAGAGGTAGTTATTTATGCATAAACGGTTGTGTGTGTGTGTGTTTCTTAACTTAGATAATTTTCCGTCTGCTAAGGTTTCACCCAAGAACCTTAGGGGAGAACTTCCCGCAACACTTATACAAAAAAGTAAGAAGTTATTATAACTAAGATAAAATGAATACTATGATATTTCAAAAAAATATTAGGTTATAAATAAGAAAAAATAATATTTTTTTTAATTATTGGTCTCATAAAGATATTGGATGCCTCGAGGAATCATTATAATTGTTTGTATTTTTTTTATTGCTTGTAGTTTAAGGGTTGTCCTAGTTGCCAATTCCGCTAGTTCACACATACAATAATGGTTAATAAGATTAAATTTGGTTGATGGATTTTTTAAAAAGGTAAAAGAATTTGTTTGATTTGCTTTTAAAAAAAAGTATATATTGAATTTTTTTTTAATAAATCCAATCATAAATCATTCTGAATTATTATGAGCTTAAAGGTTTAGAAGTTGGTATTGTAACAAATATTTTTAAATTGTGATTTAATATGGGTGTATATGGGATATCTATAGTAATAAATAAATAGAGAAAGTTTAGTTGAATTATTGGATGTTTTGACCCTTTTAGAGGTATATTTCTCGATCAATTTTGTCGTATATCTAGTAGGTAATTGTAATCAAAATAATATAAGTTCCATTGGGAATATCAACAAGTGAATTTGATTAACCAATTTAATATGTGATTGAGTACTTAATAATGCAATTGATCTTTATATATTAAAATATGTTTTTTTTAATAATAATGAGAAGAAGAATTGCGCTCAATTGAATAACAACTTTCTTATGATTACTAAAATATAATTCATAATTCATTTATTTAATGATAAATACATTTGTAAATTTTTTTTTTTAATTAGATTTTGATATATACGTACTAATTAATTATAAAATTAAAACATAATTGTATTAAAATTTAAAATAAGAAATATTAACCTTTAATTACTTCATTAATTAGAAAAAAAATTATTTGCATACTTATATCTTTTTTTAAATAAATACATATAATTCTAACCAAATGCATAAGTTTAAGGAAAAATATAAAATGAAAAAGTTAATATTGAGTATCTCAGAAATTAAAATATAATAAATTTGATAATTGATATGTAACTTTATATACTCAACAATGGAAGTGTATCTTAGAAATTAAAATCCTTTGACAACTTTATAAATGTATTTATCCTTGTCTTTTTTTCAAAAGATTGGAATTGGTATATAATATAAATAAATTATATATAGAGTACCTAGAAATCAAAATCCTTTGACAACCTTATAAAGATATTTCGCTTCAAAAATGGAAGTGTGCCTTAGAAATTAAAATCCTTTGACAACTTTATAAGGGTATTTATCCTTGTCTTCTTTTCAAAAGATTTGCATTGGTATATAATATAAATAACTCATATAGAGAGTACCTAGAAATTAAAATCCTTTGACAACCTTATAAAGATATTTCGCTTCAAAAATGTGTGTTGGTGTATTATACAAACAAAATAAAATAAATTACACCACCATGCATAATATTGATAAAATATATATATTAAAGAAATATATGCAGTCATCA
This sequence comes from Pinus taeda, assembly GCA_000404065.3. NCBI lineage: Eukaryota > Viridiplantae > Streptophyta > Pinopsida > Pinales > Pinaceae > Pinus > Pinus taeda. The sequence continues at coordinate 26,790 of APFE031459775.1, read as the reverse complement.
TATGGTCTTTTGTGTTGAGTGATAAGGTGTTCTTCTTGTGGAAATTGATTGATAAAGCGTTTATCTTGTTTCCACGTGATGCTTGGGATGAACATGTGTAAAATCAAAATATTATTTGGGAATTCAACCATTTCAATGGGTGTATAAGTCCAATAATTTTGTGTAACTTAATATTCTTTCAGATTTCTCCTTCACAAAGATCAAGAGTTAATTCCACAACATGTTAGTGAAACTGCTAGACTAGTCTCTTGTTTACAAATCAATGCATTATTTGTCAAAATTAAAATGGATTTACATTAATTATTAGTATGTGAGTCTATACATGTGCAAGCGCATATGCACACATGCAAACACCTTATTGAACATAATAAGAATTACACCTCACTCATATTAAACAACACACCAATAGTATATATATAATTTATGATTGACATTGAAACAATTTTTTAAATAGTATGTTCCAATTCTATATTAAAGATTTAAAAAATGATATATCTCCATAGTATTAAGATATAAAAACAATTTTGAATGAAATTTAAATAAAAATTAGTTGTTTTCAATTACTTTCTTTATATTATTTAGATAAAGTTGATTTGAAAATATTTTATTTGAGATATATATTATAAGAGTTACCTAAACTAACTCCCATCTTAGAGGAACAACCCAAGAGTTAGGCATAAATTCCTAACTTGTAATATTTAATTTATTTATTTATTTTTCATTTAATTTTAATAAATATTGAAATATTCTTTTATTATTAATTTATTTTAATATTTTATGTAAAAGTTAAACATCTCTTTCATATTGATTGATAAAAAACACATTTTGACAAAAGAAAACTTTCTCATTTTAATTATAAAATAGTTTAATGATAACATGTCAAATCAATAAAAGTTGTTAATGACATTTTAATTACAAAATATTTTAATAATAACATATCAAATCAAATATTCACAACTTATGAGACTTGATTGAAATTTACTCATAAATATTAACTTAATATGTATATGTATATAATTGACACTTGGTAGTATTAATATTTTTTTTTTTTTGAAAATACTATTTTATAACCCCATAAAAATTAGTCTCATTTCATTTATACTGAACTAATAAAAATTTAAATTTAAATTTCAAAAATTCCAAATATTAAATTTAATATTTGTTAAAACTTTAATAAATTTTATAAAATATATTCAAATTTTCAAAATAGGTTAAAAATCCAATTATATGTTAAAACAAAAAAACATTATAACTTACCCCTTCCACAAATATAAAAACATAAATTTAATAATTAAAAATTGAAACATTTTCATTCTTAAAAATCTATTATATGAGTTAAATAAAAATTAAATAAAAATTATATCACAATCAAACATCCATTCAAAACCTCCTAAGTCACTACCAAAGCACTTTGACATATTGATTGACAATAATTTATAGAAAAGTGATTCCTTGATTGCACTTTGACATATTGAAAGACAATATTTTATAGAAAATGGACGTTGAAGTTGTCGAATGAAAAACTAAAAAAAACCACTTTGTCTCTTTCTCTTTCTCTTTGCCAGATGCACAGAGACTTAGCTTCTTTATTTAATTATTATGGCCTCTTTCTTCACCTCCGATTTGGGTACCTGATCAAATGTAAAGTCATCGATTGTATAAATATTTTATTATTAGTGTGATAATAACATGTATGCACTTTAATTTTAACAATAGATAATTATAAAAATAGAGTATGTCTTTCTCAAAAACGACTTTATAGTTTTGGGCTAAAATTTAATTAATTTTTTATTATTAAATTAAATTAAAATAATTTAAATAATTTAAATTTTAATTTAAATTTATAATTATATTTATTATATATATATATAATATTGTTAATTGAGATTATTTTGGGTAGTTGAGAGGAAGAATATAATCATTTTTAGCTAAATTCAATTTTGTAAGTGACATGTTGAATTCATTTTGAGTATATTATTATAATGGCTTTGAGTATTGTTGTTATATGGCCTTGATTTATTAAGAAAATTTCATCTTTACTTATGGACTATATGTTGGGTGTAATTCCCTCCTAGTCATGGTCATATCAGACACATGACGGAACTTGGGCATATTGGAGACAATCACCTTGGTTTTGGTTAACCATACATATCTTGGGGTTTCCTTACCTTGGCATCACATGGGTGACATACCATGTCATGGAATGTCATTAGCCATTGGGGAATCACACTACTTGGACAAAACCATGGGTGGGAAAGTGAGTGAGTAGCACACCATCGCAATAACTTAGTGAGACAAATTGGGAAAGATGAAAGTTGTCATGACCTAGTTGCAATGGATGGGTCACACGCCATGGGTGTGCCCAAGACATCGATCAACACCTTGTACGAGAGCATGCATGGGTGGAATGACCAAATCTAGGGTTCACATTATTGTGTAGATATGAGCAAAGACATGTAATGAGGGACACATCCAACATGACATTTAGTTGGTTGGCAACATGTGATGGGTGTTCAGTTATGGTAGGGGTCGACATGGCATGGAAAGTGCACAACCCAAAGGAAATGACATGAACAAGGGGTGGATTGCAAGAGTTAGTGCATTGGCCTGAATGACATAAGATGAGCACAGTAGACATGTAGCAATTTTGGCACATCAATTGGAACAATTATAAGGACATTTTCATGTTAGCTAGAAATTGAAATGAGATGAGAAGGTAAGTGGATGCACCTCAAAACCATTGCATTATTTGAGGAGTTCGTGCATACCCCATATATATACACGATATAGTTTGATGGAAGAGACAAGAAATTCAAGGTGAAGAGTCATATGATGAGTTTGCAGTGGGAGATGAAATGCATGATTAAGCACAAACAAGCATTGTCCACACCCTGCCCAATGAGGCAACAGTGTGCATGATGGGGGTTTCTTAGGGACATACAATCATATGTTTGAAGCACCACCTAAATGAACTAAAGATGTTGAGTGTTGCATGAGTTATAGGCTGAGTTTTGGGGACATAAATTAGGGATGTACTTTGGGGTTTTCAAACACTAGAAATTTGGGGCTTGATGTAGGATTTTCGGGTTTGGATTAGAGAGTTCATATGGTGAAATTGTTTGGCTTTTCCTTGATGCAAGAAGTCGAGAGGGTTGTTCATTGCAAAACTTCTCATTAACTATATGTTGTTTTAGGTATTAAGTTGGTGATCCACCCACTCTATAATTATCTTCTGCATATGTATTTGATTTGCAATTATACATGTTTAATGGAGATTTTTGTAGTTTTATAATTGAAATTGATTAAATAACATATTATTCTACAATACACTTAACTAAGGATCATTGTGAGGGGTAGCCCAAGTCTAGTTCTAATAGTTTGGGTCATCCATTGTCTAGAACAATGTTGGTGCCACACTCCTTGGGAGTCCAAGGTGTACTTTGATCCGTGTGAGTTTCCTTGGGGCCATGATAAGGGGTATTAAAGTCAAGTCAAAGAATGAACTAACGTGTGGTATGATACTATTGATGTGATTTTTACCGAAATTTTTCTTACTTTTCATGATATGGATCAGAGAGGCCTAAATTCAAATATTTTACATTTTATATGAATTAATTTTAAACTACTTAACTATTTTATATTTAACAATAATTATATTGTTTAGAGAGTTTTAACTATTTAATATTATGAGATGAATATTTCTAGTAAATTGTGTGTTGTGATTGATATGCTCGATGTTTTGGGTGAACACTTCACCCATTTTCAGGGACATTAAGCTTTTTCAGAAGAAAAAAAAATATTAATGTCCCTGAAAATGGTTGAAGTGTTCACTTGAGGATATCAATGACAACACACAACTTACCAGAAGTATATGGACCCACATTTTTAATTTATATTTTCTCACTAATATCAATATTTGCATTGCATTAATAATATTTTCCATATTCTAATTCATATGGGCAAGGTCGGTAAATAACATTAATAAAATATTTCATGAATACCCGTGTCAATATAAAATATTTCACTGATATGCAAATTAATAATAAAATATTTCACAGATACCCAAATTAAACAATTTAAAATTATTTAGGACATGTACCTCTTTTAAGTTTAAAGGATTTTGATTGTTTTATATATTATGACATGGAAATTACATGAAAATTTAATGGGTACTTTTAAGCATAAATTTTGTCTAATACTCATTAACCACTCTGTGAACTCAAAACCTTTGTAAATCATGATTCTTCCTTTGGAATTTATCAAGACTCATTCCACAAAGATACATGCCCACCCTAAGTGATCCCATAATTGAAGTATTAAGAATTTCAATGGTATTACACAACCATTCTTGGCACTTGTAACGTAAAACTCCAATATTGGATTGTATCCAACATGCACAACAGATTCCCACATGGTCTTTTACAAGTCATAAATAACATTGAACAACAAATATCATAAGATCTAAGGCATGGAGGTCTCCCTCTCCTTCATAACATACAACCTGTGGATTTCAGCACACCATAAAGTTCAATTAGATTCATTAACCATTATTCACATAATACATAAAATGGAAATCACACACAACCATAGTTAATTGGTTATACCAATAATTAACATGAGAATATGTAAATAACTTTCCATTCAGGAGGATATTAGGATCATAGGGATCTACAAGTATCTTGCATCCATGATAACCATTCAAAAACCATCACATTGCATGTTCCACATCAATAATGTTGATATACCCATTACCAAAGAATAACAATACTTATCATTGATATTGCATAACATACACAAGTTACAAGTAAACAACTTATATTAGTCACTCGATGACTCGAAATAGAGAGAGGGACTTCCACTCTCCTCCCAACAATATGTTAGCTATGTTGTAATCATTTCTTGCAGTTAACCACCCCCAAGCTAAGTTGAGAGCCTAAGGAGGAAGGTGCTCAAGGGAAAATATACACAAGTCATTCACAACATGTGGGAATATGGAGCACACAATGCCTCCACCTAAAACCTAGTAGGAATACAAGGCGCACAATGCCTCCACCAAAATAGTCACTTCCAAGAATCTAGAGTCCACAGCGTCTGCACCTATAATCCGACAGGAATCCAAAGTACACAGTGTCTGCAACCAACATTAACTTATAGGAATACAAATATCGATGTCTCCACCTTATTACACTATATTAGTCTAGATCCATAGTGCCTCCACTTGCAATATGGAGAGAATCTAGCCTCGCACCATGCCTCCACCTGTTCACTTTCATAGGAATCCAAAGTCCACCCTCAGGATCTCCACTTGTGAAAACTAAGAGAACGCCTAGAGTAACTAGTGTCTCCATTTTTTATGCAGGAATCTAGATTCCATTGCCACACTATCTTCCCAACACCACAACTTGACCTTTTTCCAATGTTCCATAGCTAGCTCCCAATCTTAAGCATACATTGGGTTTTATCTAATGCTTTCACACACTACTACTGCACAATTCTTCTCGCTACAGTGAAATCACCATGTCTTGGTGTTCTTGTGAATTTCTTCATTGATATGCACTTTCTCATATGTATGACAATTTCTTGAATTCCTAAATTCCATTTTTCAATAATGTCCCTCTCTTCTCCCTGATGCCTTCCCTAATTTCCTTTGTGTGTTGACCAATGTTCATTATCTTGCAGAATTGGCTCATCCTTTTTTCTCTCTCAGGTGTCTATAAGCCAGAGTAAATTATTGTAAAATGCAACAGGGGAGTGAGTAAGGGTTAATTGCATCATTCAAGCCATTCCCAAGCATCTCCTCCTCCCAACTCTGAATATATTTCCTCTCTCTTAGTTTATTCATTTTCATAGTATCACAATTAATTACAATCACATGAAAATATTTACATGAGTGGGGGAAACCAAAATGGGTTGTCACAAACCACACCCCCTTAGAGGAACACCCTCCTTAGTGGTCTACATTAGAGAACACATAATTCACTGTGAGCTTTAGATATAGAACTTTTTTCATAATTACAATTACATATGCAGTTGGGAACTTAGAAAGTAAAAATGGGCATGATTCCCTCATTTCCTCAACCATTTTCCAAGTGGCTTTTGTCTATTCAAAAGTGCATCCACCTCACCTTGACCTGCTTAATTACTCGATTTTGAGGTATGATCTACCTCCATTCCAGAATGCACGATAGCTCTAGCTAGAATTCTCCCTCGGATTCCACCTATATCATAGACCAATCAAAAACATAATTACCATCATGCACATAATTTTTAAGCAAAGATATATGGAAAAAATATTGAGCCTTCACTATGGGAGGCAAGGCCAATTTGTAGGCCACTAGCGCCACCCTCTTTAAGATCTGAAATGGTCCTCAAAATATGGGTGTTATCTTTGCACAAGACCCAATTTTCAGCGAGCTCTTCCTTTGTATGATGTAGAGGTTAACATGTTCCCCCACTTGGAACTTATTGTGACTTCTCTACCGATCTACATTTTAAAAATCTTATTTTTGTCTTGAGATATCTTCAATTGATGCCTGATAGAAATTACTTTCTATTCCATTTCCTCCAACATATCAGGCCCAACGTACACCTTGTTTGTTGGATCATTCTAGTTGATAGGTGTATTTCTCTTTCTACCATACTGATCCTCAAATGGACACATATTGAATTTTGGTCCCTATTTTTTAGACAAACTCTTCCCACTTCTTCGATTGATACATGGAATACATTCTCAACATGTCCACTAACTCTGTATTTGTCCTTTCAGTTTGTCTATCAGTTTGATGACAATACATTATGTTGAAGGCGAACTCTATCCCAAAACCAAAAAATATCATCTTCCAAAAATTAGTGGTGAACTTACCATGCTTGTTCGAAATAATCTTCTTGGGTACATGATGCAATATCACTTGCCTTATCAGTGGATTTAATAATTACAAAATGAGTTACCTTGGTCAACTTGTCTACCACAACCATTATGGCATCGTGTTGTCTGGGGGCCTTTGAAAAATCTGAAATGGAATCCATGGAAATGATTTCCCACTTCCATTCAAGAATGGTGATTGGTTGTAGAAATCCCACTGGATGTCTACACTCTACCTTTATTTCCTAGCACTTCAGGCACTTGGCAATGTACTCAACCACGTAAATTTTCATGACTGGAAAATAGTACATCTTTTTCATAGTTGTTGTCATTTTATGATAACCAGGATGACCGGAATATGGTCTTTTATAGGACTCATAAAAAATTATCTTCTTCAAGTCACTCATGTGAGGTATATACCACTTGCCTTTGAACTTCAACAATCCTTCCTCTATAAGGGAGTAGTTCTTTCACAATGCTCCTTCAGGCTCTTGTTGTAAGCATTCATTAATTTATTGATAATGCTCATCTCGTTGTACTCCTTCCTTAAAATTTTAATTAATGTCAACCTCACAAGTACTAATAGCTATCACATGAGCTTCCTATAACCTCCTGCTAAGTGGATCTTCTAATTTTGTTTTCCTTCAATATAGTTTATTTCAAAATCAAATTCACAAAGATGGGCTAACCATCTTGATTGTCTCACATTCATCTTGGTATGATCAAACATATACCTCAATCCTCTATGATTTGAAATTAATAAAAATTTTCTTCTGAGGAGATAATGCCTCCACAACTCCAATGCATGGACTACTACAGTCAACTCCAAGTCATGAGTGGCATAGTTCCACTTGTTATCACTCAAATTTTAATTTGAAGTTATTTAAAAGAAGGAAAGGATCCAAGGTAACTACAAACCAATCTTTCAAGAACAGATTCTAGCCAATCTATACTCAGAGAGGGCTCTCTCTTTATGATTTATCATTGTTTTGATATGATATTAGGCTAGTTATTTATGCTCGAAGTGTTTGTTTTGATTTTTTTGGTGGAATTAAGGAAACAAATGGGCAAAGCAAGTATTCAGGCCATTGGGCTATGGAGTCAAGTAGGAAAGGTTTAACAGGATTTGATTAACACTGAGGTAAGAGTTCACGAGACAAGCTAGCATAGTAGGGACAAATCTAAAAGTTTTAATGGATGGAAATCTCAACCAGGGCCAAGGGAAATGAAGAATCCTTAACAGGGATTAAGATGAAGCAGGGAGGTTTGGCAAATACCAAGGGAAATTAATAATCTTGTACTATGAGCCAATATAAGGAATAAATTACAGAAGTGAGGGAGTAATTAAGAATTCCCAGACTTAAGCAATTTAGCGAAAAACATTAAATAAGCAAATAGTTAAAATAGAGAGCACTTAAGCTAATTCTGATAGTATTATTCCTTGTTTGCTTTTAAGATTTATAAGAAAACACATATGATATTTCATAACACAAAAGAAAAATGGTATTTAAACATGAGAGAAATGATACTTATTTGTTTCTCGCAGTGCACATGAATCGAGTAAAATGTCCTCAGTTTTATTTAATCCAGTAAACCAGTCCAACCTTGATTACAGTAGCTCCTTTAGTTCCAAACAAAATCTCTCCAGAAATGTTTTTTAATCCACACTAATTACTTCAATTTCTAAAGTATTTGTACAAAAATTAATACAAAATATCTCATAACCATACGAGATTTATTGTAGGAAACAAAAGTTATCTTCCACATGAAGATAGAGACAGATGGAAACAGATTGTTTGTTGTCCCTCTATTTGTGAATGTGCTGGATTCTTGAGCTTGGATTTGCCTCTTATAGTTGTCTTGGTAATTGTGTGCTAGACTTCACTCTTATCTTCACCTATTGATACTCTTTACTTGTGCTGATACTCTTTACCTGTATTTACTAGACTTTACCGTAGTAAACATGTTTCACTCCATACATTTACTATAGTAACTTTATAGTATATCCATCATATTGGTCCACCATTCGTTATCTGGTATTTTCATTCTGATCATCTTCCTGTACGCTTCATCAGCTTTTGTGTACATAGTAAAATTGGGTCTGATGGTGAATAGATGCTTCACTTCATGTTCTATGTAAAATAGGTTCTCCAATCCATAATAAATCACCTTTCTTGTAGGTAGTGATTTTACTATTGAAGAGCTAGCTTGAATCCTGACCTGTTTGTTTAGTCTCTCAATATAGTCTTCATGTTTCATCAACTTGTCATTTATGACTAGTGGGCTTGGAAGGCCTTTTTCTCTTAGAATGCCATATTTTAACATGAAATTATTTATGTCTATCTGAATACTTTGACACCTTTTCTCTAGATTAAGCAAAAAGTTCCTCTTAGTAAGAACTTTCTTAATATCAAGGATGGTAATTGTTCAATCCTGAATTTCTAATTTCTCTAGCCGATGCCGGTTTCTGTTGTTCAAAAAATTAATCAATTGATTTGCCTCTTCAGGCTTATCTCCCAATTCTTCTTTGGTCTTCTATATAGCTTCCCCAACTACCTTGACTAGTTCAGTCTATTCAAAAATAACCTGAATAAAAGGCCAAACATCATTGATGGAATCAATGATATTGGCCCACAAAATATCTTTCACATCTCTCAATGGTTTTTTTAATGTCAAGTCCTTCTCCAGGACTCTCATTCTTTCCTCCATCCTTTTTTTCTTCCTTTCTTCCTCTTTATTATGAATATGCACAAGCTCATAGTTTGTTTCCAAACTTGACATTTGTTCTTTAAGTTTTTTCAATTCTGTAGCTTGGATACTCATCTATTCCATGGCTTTGATCACTTCATCTGTTCTTTCTATTGTTGATCCTGCACTAGTTGATGTACCTGTAGTTGAAATAGTCCCTGCTACTGGCAATGTTGTCACTAGTGGAAGTGTTGGTGCCAAAGAAGCTTCCAGAGTGGATGGTACTACTATAGATACTGTGGGTATGACAATCTGAGGAGTGGTGGCTAGCTCACTCTGCTTAGACTGTATAGAATTTTCCAATTCCTTCTCAGTTTCTTTTAACTGCTCATTTAACTTAAGGACTAGGTCCATAAGTTCTTCCTCCTTTTGCCTCTCTATAACTTCTGCAGTTTGAGGATGGTGGAGAGGAGGGATTTTGAGTTGTTTCTTCAATGCAATTATATCATCATTTTTCTTTTTAATTAATTGTTCAGCTACTTTTACATCCTTGGGATCATTTCCCAACTCTATCCCCAAGTCTTCTAAATTTTTTATTCTGATGTCTTTAGCTTGAGAGGAGGCCTTTTCTAATTGCAGCTATGCAGTGGTATTGTGCAATGAGTTTTGCAATTGATGTGTTGCGATGGATTTATTGGTCAAGGTGGAATAGACCATCTCACCAATTTGCTTATGCAGTTCTATTTGGTCAATAGGATGGATATCCTTTGCCAAAACTTCAAAATCAGTCTTCAAATAGCCAGCCATGGATCTTGGTTGGTGTACAGTTGGTTTGAGGAAGCTCATGCATTTTTCCTTCCCTTATGTCAAAAGCTGACATGAGTCTGGTCTGATTAGTTGGAGCCATTTTGAAATAGTGCGCATAGGTTTGAGCTTTTAATTTCTCATTCCTTGCTTTAATTTCTCCGTATTTTCCTTTAATGTCTAGGCTCTGTTCAGAGAAAGCTCTGAGAGAAGACACCTCTGTGCTTTGTTGTGTTCCAATGCTTGTATTTGGGAGGTGGATGGTGTTCCACCTAGTGGGATAGTCTACCTACTATTAGTCCTCTTTGCCACTGTGTTGCCTGTGGTCTCCTCAGTATACTCTTCTTCTACATATGGGTTTAACCTTTGCCTTTTAGCAAACATTTGATCAATAGGCCCGCTGGAAGGAGTGGCCTCTTCCCTATCTCTTTTAAGATTTCTTTCCTCATTGAGAGGAGTTTGCAGCACAGGAGGGTTGCTCATGATTTGCTGGGTTGAGCCAACTCTTCTGAGATTTCATATTGCTCTGATTCTTCTTGTTGTCCTGAATGTTCCTATTGTTTTGATGGCTCAGCTTGTTCTGAGGACTTCGGTTTCTCTGAATCTTTTGCCTATTCTGATGTACCTTGGTGTTCTAATGGCTGTGTACTGAGTTCCTGCAACTGTCTTTGTGATGAAGTCTCTCCTGGCACATGTACAAAGGAATCTTTATCAAGCCTTCTTTCTAAATATACCCATACATTGTCAACTTCAACTTGTGTGTTATCCTGCTCTATTGAAGTGCTTTCCACCCATTCAGATTGATTGGCATATTGTTCAATCTTTGGGATCCTATAGTGGATATAAGGTGACAACTTATGTTTTTTCCTTCTGCCAAAAATGAAGTTGTGAGGGTCATAGGCCCAGATGAAACTATTTTTTAATTTTAATCTTTAGAGGATTTCATCTGCCTCCTTTCCTGCTTCTCTGTTATTGCAAATAAATGGGCCTAAATGATCATTTATTTTTAGCTGGGCCTTCTTCTTGGTCTTGACAAAGTGAATCTCATCAGAATTGATCATTTGGTTATAGTACTCCAGAGAAAATAATCGCATGGGGAGGTATCTTGGTAATTTATAAGGAGGCAGCTCACACCCATAAATTCTGATTTCGGTATGGTTTTGGTACAAATACCAATCCCCAACTTTGTATTGTTTGGATAGCTGGAGAACCCTCTAAATGTCTGCATTGATTCTGGGAGGGGGACTTCCTATCAACATTGTAGTCATTGGATGTACAAATTCGTCAATAAAATCTGTATATGGTTAGGGAGAAGAAAAAGACCCGTGGAAAGAGAAGTCCAGAAGATGACAAATCTAGGATTCCCTCTGGTATCAAGCTTTTGTACAGGGAAGGGAAACCTATTAGTCTGGTAGTAAAGAAACAAGTGATACAGGATTGATGAATATTTGAAGACTCTTTCATTCTCTAGTCTCATAAATTGATCATGCACTTTATCTACAATGAACTTGGCATATCAAATTTGACTGCAAGAGGTTGATCAGGGGTAAAAAGAGAGATGTAGGCAAAGGTCATCTCATCGACATACTCATTAGTGGAAAAACACAAAAAGCATGCTATCATTGTGGTAATATCCCTGCCTAGGTCAGAAAAGAAGAATGACAAGTAAGGAGGGGGGTCTTTTGGCATGTGATTTTCTTCAATGAAAATATGACAGATTTGGGTAATTCTGGAACTGGACAGCTTTGAATAACTTTCAAGTAAATCAGCAATGGAAAGGGGAGTGAGGTCTTGACCAAATTGCAACTATAACATCTCATTTATGGACTCGGTTGTAATGGTGAATATGATTTTCTAGTCTAGGGACATTACAGCTCTCATAATAGGGTCATAGTTTGCATGGAAGTCGTGGATAATATCCAGGAAGACATGGACACTGGAGAATTGATACTTGGGCAGGTTTGATTCCCATAGACCTATCTTATCTGCATGGTTCAAGTAATTGTCTCGGTACTTGAATTGCAATTTCAAAGGGGTTTCATCAAAGGTGAGGTCCTTTATTTGAAAGTCTTTGTTAGCCAGGGGAGGATGGTCTAAATCCCTATGGGGAGAGGTAACTAGCATGACATCTAGGGAAACTAGAGCATCCATCCTCGGTTCTTGTGGATTCAAGGACAAGGGTAGGGAAATTCAAGGAATTATGAAGAACTAGGTTGTTTCAGGGAGTCTCAAGACTGTCGAACAACTTAATTTTACTAAATTACTTGATTTTTTCATCAATTTAGTCCAGGCTCAATACGAAAGTAGGGTTTCTCAGTAAAACGGGTAAATACATGGTTATAGTTGTATGGAAGGATAAATGGCACTGGTGTTCTACTTGGAGGGATCACACGGCTCTGCAATGGCAATCTAGAGTTCAACGATTTCTTGAGGTTGATGGTTGGAAGCAAGGTATTAGTTTGAACGTACTTTGCGTGTGCATGGAAAACAGAAGGTTCTTTTGTTTTGATAAAACAAAAATAATGAGTATTTTTGTTTTATTCACAAAGTCAATGTTTTGGTGGGTATAATGAAAGTGACAATTAGCGCCAACTTACGGACGAGATGTTTTGTCATTTAGCGAGGGTGGTAAACGGAAGTGGTAATGGAGCTTATCACACTGCTTTTGGGTGTTAGGAGGTATTGGGAGAGGTCTGCTCGATGCCACTTATCGAGGGACACATATCAGGGAGAAAAATAGTGAAACCGCTTACATCAAGCAAGTAAAGATTGGCATCAGAGGCCACCCGATATGAGTGTCGACCGTTAAATCGGAAGGGGTCAGATCATACGGTGGTCGGGATAGGGATTTGATCAGGAATTAACAAAGGGGCCCGACGGGATAATAACTGCTAATTAGGGAGATGAATGACGTCGGGGGTGAAGTGATTGGAGGAGGGTTCTTAATTAATCACAGGTTGATTAATAAATCCCTTTTTAATGCAGTGGAGGTTATGGGTCTTAATTAATCGTAGATAGATTAATTAATCTACCAATTAATTAATCCATCTAAACATTTTATTGTTATGGTTTATATTTCAAACCTTGGGAGAGGGATATTATCATAAGGAATTTTAATAATATATCTGAGAAAGGGGTATATTTTTGGGGAGTTAAATATAGTAGATTAATGTTAATATGAAATGGAAACGAGGATGAAAATGCACTAAGTCAAATGCTTTTGAAATATATTCATATCCTTGTATTAAACATTATAACTTAAGCTTAGGTGCATTTTGTGGGTTTTTATATGGGGGTTTTGTATTCATGATAATTATTTTTCTTGAGAAAATAATGATTTTACCTTAGGAAAAAGGGGATTTTTAGGGAAAATGAATGAATTATAGAGGGGGGGAATTTTGATAAGGGGGTTTTAGCACTTAGAACCTGTAAGTCATTGGGCCGAGGGTCCGATCCCTCCAGAAGTCAGAGAAATGCTCTGAGCCCCTTTGACTTTAAGGTTTTGGTACATTGATTGTTATTTGTGGAAAATTAGTGAAATAGGGATAAAATGAATGAGGGAATTAATAACTTGACTTTGTAAATATCTCCTTGTTATCCATGTTTTTCAAAGTAATATGATGAAGAAAGTAAATGATATGAGTTGTGACTAGTCATTTATCATACACAATTTTGCAGTCATTAATCTACTTGCCCACCTACACATCCTACCATTTTTCTACTTTTTATTAGGGTGCACTTAAACTGGAAAACCCTTATGAAACATTTTTCTTTTCTTTTACAATGGAAATCTATCTAAGTCTATCCTTATTACATCCAAGGGCTCAGATTAAACTATTGAGCTCCTTTTATTCACTCTACCTATCTACTTATTTGCCAAAATTAAACAGTTTGGTCAGATTTTATTCTCTAAATCTAAGCATGAAATTCGAAACATGGAATAACCAAGATTAAACTATTTGGTTACCATGGATTGTGGCATAAGTAACAAGTTGCACACAATGATTTATACAAAAAGTGAAATAGCAGCGGCATTTTGACTTGCACACTTTCATGGTGTTTTTCATTTTTCTTTAGGGTTCATTTTCATTTGCAAAAAGCAAAGGTATGTACATATTCCAAAGATAACTAAGTCAATCATAAATTATGACACCTATTGGTATAGGAACATAATAGTGGCTCCAATTGGGGATGTCTTTCCCTGGTGGAAAGTCAAGAACTGTAGACCATTGGCCTTCTAAGATACTATGATTTTACTATGCAATTTCCCTTGATTATGTTGCTTTATTGATATCTATGACAGTGATACTCTTGAAGCTTAGGGCCTTCTCTTCGGGCTTCAACTCCAAAACTTAACCATCCCATCAACACTAAACATTATGAAGGATATAGTATGTACAACTGAAATTCGTAAAATTAGTAGCTTGGATCAATGTAGTGCTTTAACATTCGACCATTGACTGGTCCTCCTTCCACATCTACCCCATTTAATTCTTTGAGAAATAAAAATTATTCCCTCTAAACACATATGTAATGTATGGACCTTTCCATAGGAAGTTAAACTTCCCATGTTTCCCTTTGTCTTCTCTTCTGGAGTCCACTTCAAAACTTTGTCACCAAGATAGAAGTCTTCTGTCTTGGTTCTTTTATTAAAAACTTTCTTTAGTTTTTCCTGCAGTACTTGGGCTCTGATGTATACTTCCTCCCTGTTTTGCTGCAAATGAATGGTCTGATTTATTCTCCTCTGAATATCATTTGGCTCGACTTGGCATTCCTGGAGCAGTTTCATTTCTAGAACTCCTAACGATGAAGGGAAAATTGCTTCCATCCCATAGACTAACTGATAGGGACTGGTACCAATAGATTTCTTAGTTGTAAGCCTGTCTGCCCATAAAGTATTGATCAGTTTCTTGTTCCATGTTTTCTTATTGTCTTCCAACAATTTTTTAATAATATTAATTAAGCTTTTGTTGGAGGATTTTGCAAGTCCATTTCCTTGGCGATAGTAGGTTGTAGAGTGACCAAGGGTTATATGGTATTTATGGCAGAAATCAATCATCCTTCTTTTTTTTAAATGCTGCAACATTATCTATGATAACTTTGATGGGGCAACCAAATTTGGACAGAATATTGGCCTCTAGAAAACCTATGATGACAGTATTAGTGGCTTGTCTAGAGGGAATGGCTTCTATCCACTTTGTAAAGTAATATGTGGTAGTCAATATCCATCTATGTTGAGCAGAAGAAGGGGGGTGAATTTCGCCAATGAAGTCTAGACCCCATTATTGAAATGTTTTCTCATTAGAAATGGGTTTCAAAGGTAAAGCCATAAGCTTTATTTTTCCTTCAAAGATCTGACACTTGTGGCAGGATGTTACAAACTTTTTTACATCAAAAAACAATGTTGGCCAGTAAAATCTAGTTCTTAGGATTTTATCAGTTAATGTCTTCGAATAGAGGTGTTCTTCGCAATCACCTGCATGAAATTCTTGGATTACTTTGTTAGATTCTTCCTTTAATAAACAATTTAACAAAATGCCTTCATGATTTTTCCAAAATAAAGTATTATCCATTATGCAGAATTTCAAAGATTTCATTTTCAAAAACCTACTTTTAGTCCTGGAAAACCATGCAGGAGCTTGTAAATTTTGTAGAACATATATTATATCAGCATACCAAGGTGAGTCTAAAAATGCTTAGTTGATCTATGGAGTCGCCATCTCTTCTTCATTATCCAGCTCTACAATAACATTTATACCTAGGGCTTGGCAATTGGTTTCAGCCATGAGTTTAGCCAGCCCTTGGCCTTTGATCAATTTTGTAGGTTTAATCTCTATATCATACTCTAATATGGTAACTATCCACTTTCCCCTCTTGCCATCAACTCCATTCTATGTTAGAATTTCTTTGACTATAGCATTGGGAACATAAGCTATAATGTGAGAATACAAGATATAGACTCTAAAATATTTGATGACTTGTACCAAAACAAAGGCCTATTTTTCCATTATGTTATACTTTAAGGATGCATATCTTAGAGCTTTACTAAAGAAGGTTATTGCTTGTTCAAATCCCTAATCATTCTTCTGTAGTAAAACTGCAACAATGCTATGTTCTGATGCAAAAAAAAACGATAAATTCTCTGTCAAACATTGGACTTATGAAGGCTGGTGTTTGAGTCAAGGCTAGTTTATATCTTCAAATGAATTTTTAGCCTCTATGGTCCATTTAATAGCCGAATCTTTCTTCAACATATTATTTAATAATCTAATCAGTTCAGCTAGGATAGAGATAAATCTTCTTAAAAAAATTATTTTTCCTAAAAAAGCCTGAAGTTCTTTAATGTTCCTAGGGTGAGGTATTTGCAAAATAGCTTCAATCCTGGTTGGTTCAATCCAAATTCCATATTTAGAGATAATATGGCCTAATAGTTTTCCTTCTTCCAAACCAAATAAAGACTTTTTAGGATTTAGAGAGATGCCATATTTCTTGCATTTAATAAAGACCTACCTAAGATGATCCAAATGTTGTTGATCTGACTTGGAAAACACTGTGATATCATCAAGGTATATAACTAAGAAATCATGGATTTCTTTTGCAAAGGAAATATCCATTGCCCTTTGAAAGGTGGCTCCTGCATTTTTCAATCCAAAAGGCATTTTGACATACATGAAGGTGCCCAATGGGGTTGTGAATGGAGTTTTTGCTTGGTCATCTGGATGGACTAGAATTTGGTTGTAACCAGAGAATCCATCTAATAGTGAAATCCTGATGGAACCTACTACCCTTTGTAGTATGTGATCCATTTTAGGTAAGGGATAGTTGTCTTTGAGTGAGGCTTTGTTTAAATTTCTAAGGTCAACACACAGTCTGATTTCTCTCATTTTCTTTCTTGTAGGGACAAGATTAGATACCCAATCTGAAAACCTAATGGGCACAATGATTCCTGCTTCATACATTCGTTTGATTTCCTTTTCGATAGAAGGTAATAGAACAAGGTTAATTCTTCCAAGATTTTGTCTAAAGGGCTTCTGATCTTCTTTTAAAGGGATAGTGTGTTGTATAATGCTAGTATCATAGGATTCTAGGTCCTCATAATTCCACTCAAAAACATCCTGTAATTCTTTCATATATTTCAGTTTTTCATTGGGAGGTAATTATTTAGACAATTTTATTAGCTTGGGATCCTCTTCAGATCCTATGTTACATTCCTCAATGTTTGATTTCAAAGGTTCCATTTTAGGCTTTTTAGGAATGTCCTTTGAGTCAAATAAGTCCTCCAAAGGAGTTAATCCCTTGGGTAAGAAATTATCTTTGAGATTTATGATTTCAATTTCATCATCAATTACCTCATCAAGTTCCATTTATTTTAAATCTTGGACATCTGATTTTGTGAATTTGGTGGGATGAAGTATGTCTATTGAATCTTCTTCTAATTTGTTAACCTCTTCTTCATTAGAATGATCAAAATCTACAGCAGTGTCAATGTCTATGTTAGTATTTACAAATTCATTATCTAAAGTCAAAAAATGATTAATTCGCTTATCGTTTTCAAATACTTTCCAGTTCTTTAGGTTGTCAGGTATAGCTGGTCTGTGCCTAACCTCAACAGTGTAGTGATGGTTGGGTTGAAAAGGCAACTTATAAGTACTAGCAAACATGGCCAGACTGTGAGCTTGCATGTTATGTTTTCTAGGGATAGTAGAAAGCTTGGTTTCTAAAAAAGTGTTAAGGATTTCTACAACTGTACCTCTGTAAAATCCTAATCTAGGGTCTCTAGTTAGATAAGCACCATTAATTTGTTTAACTATCAATTCGAAATCTCCCATAATTGATACCCTTATAGATCCTAATCTTTAACTAGTTTAAGATCTAACAGGAGTGCTTCATATTCTGCCATATTGTTTGTGCATTTAAAATTTAACCTATAGGCATGACCTTTCGCATGATCATTCTATAAGTTATAAATCCATACACCTGACCCCGCACCTAGCTTGTTTATTGAACCATCAAATTCCAAATTCCATAAGATTTCATGTTCATAATTTTCATCTGGGGTACTGGAATCCTTCTTAACTATGGCATCTAGATTTTATTTATCATCTAATATCTCATGAATTTGGACATTTGAATTTTCTTTTTCCATTTCTTTTGGTTCTGCTGCTATACCACTTGATTTTACAATTTTTTTGGTTTTGTTGCTATACCACTTGAAGCATCTTCTTGATGATTTTTAGCATTGTACAGAATGAAGGAATCCATGTCAGAATGTACAGAGTATATGGGAAGGATCTGAGGCTTCTCCTGACTACTCACTACATACTTCATTAAATTTTCTCTATACAGTTTCTTGGGTTGTCCAAAGAGTAATATGGTCGCACAGGACATGTCCAATTGCAGAGATCCTTGGAGTTTGGCACCCCAGGATCTGGACAATAGCATGCCATACTTGGGTGGTATGTCTGTAACAACAATGTCCATGAGTATAGTTCTGGCAAGGTATTGAATTAGAGAAACACAGATCCTTTATAAGCCCTAAGCACGTAACTTGACTTGAATCAAAGGAAAATAAATCCTTATAAGGCCTAGTGGTGTATAAGTTAAGTTTCTCGATAATAGATTTGGGCATGAGATTATGTGAAACACCAGAGAAAAACATGGCATTATGCAAGATTTTGTCATGGATGTTGAGGCTAACATAGAGGGGAAGTATCCCTCCTTCCATTGGTTTCCCGTTTACATTAGGGCCAAAAATTAACTCGGGTTGATCATCAAAGAGGTTTACAAAATCTTCATTTTCAATTAGGTTCAGAGATTTGCTAATTTGAGGTCTGTAAGTTTCATGCTTAACCAATTCTGTCAAAGGCACTGAAATTTTGAGTTTGGCCACCTCTGCTCCCAAATTGAAAGGCAAAGGGATTTTTTCGGTTTGAATATTTGGAAGTTTAGAGCTAGAGTTCTGAGTAGTGTGTCTTTCTTTTTCATTGTCAGGAGTAATTTCAATTGAATTTTCTGATGTAATTTCTAGAGGCTATTCTACTGCTCCTTTGAGGGGAACTGAAGTGGAAGGCTACTCATTAGAAGGCTGGTTATCTATTACATTTTCAATGGTGGGGTTGGGGGGGTTTTGGTTGGATCTAGAAAGGATTTCTAAGGTTTTTGTAACTTGAGGATTCTGATTTGTAGCTTTTCCTTTCTTAGGCTAACTAGGCACTATTTTCTTGTTTTGTTCTGGGGCATCGATATTCCTTTTGCTTCTTAAGTTGTACTGTTTGTGCACTTCAAAAATAGCAGATTCATACCCTTGTTTGAAATCAAATGATTCCCCTGTTTGGGTTTGGAATTGTTGGAGCACGTGTGACTCTTGGTCATCCTGAGTTAGGAAAACATCTTCTTCATCACCTAGGCCCATCAAATTAATCCGAGTGCCTTGTTCAAGGTATTGTAAGTGTGAGGCCTCTGCATAGTTTTCTTGGAAAGGTGGTATGATATTCTGGTCAAGGATATTCTTTCCAGTATTCTAGTTTTGGTTTTTCCTAAAGTTAGGGATTTCTCATTGGATTAGCCTATTGATGATCCCAGTGAGGTTTCCTTTCTATAACTTATATTTTGTCCATCAACCTTTCCATTCCTTTGGCTAAAGCATCCATTTTTTGTTCAAAGGGTGAAGTTTCCTCTCTCAAAGGTATCCTTCTCTCACTTCTAGCTCTGGCTCTTTTGGCAAGCAAGTTAGCTTCAACGTTTACTGCAACACTGCATTTCTTCTAGAGTGGGAGGATTTCTTTCTCTTAATTGAAAAGCCATATCTAAATCAAATCCATCCGGAAGTTTGATCAGGGCTAAGCTAGGTGGAGGTCTAAGGTCAAGCGAAATGGCATTATATACACTATTAAACCTAGTGCAATAGTCCTGAACAGTTTCATTTGGCCCCCTTTTCAATTTTTAATATTCAAATAGAATTTGAAGGGGGTCCTTTTTCTTCTCCCACCTATTCAAGAATTGCTGGTAAAGAATTTTTAGACTATCTATGCTCTGAGGGGTTAAATATCTAAACCATGTTCTCACTTCCCCAGCTAGACCTTGGACAAAAATTCTCATTTGGACATTAACTACATCAATCCCATAAATTTCAAAGTAATCTGTCATTCTCCTAGTGCACTGTAGTGCTATGTATGTTTCAGTTCCATCAAAGGTAGCAACTTTACTCTGATAGTCCTATGGCATGGCACCTTGGGGAGCAAGCATCTCCAGGGGAGCATATCTATTGGCCATGATTCTAGGTTGGGTAGAAGTGGGAACCGGAGTTGGGTAACAGGGGGCGCTTGGCTTGTGGAGGAAGAACTAGAGGTAGTGGTAATTTTCTGAGTAACGATTGACTAAGGAGGGAGTGAAGGAACGAATGGAGAGGTGGATTGGACTTCGGAAAAATGAGGGAATAACAATGAACTAAAAGAAAGTGAAGTTGCATCAGAAGGTTCAGGGGTTCTATCAGGGGTGACTAATGATTGAGAAGAGTTCTGTAGATGTCGATCAATTGACAAATTGGCTCGTTGGGTCTCAAGTTCTCTGATGAATTCTGGATCTTGGACTGTCTAATAGTTCACTATCAGGTGTAGTTCTAAACAGAGAAGTTTCAAAGTATTCATCAAAAGGAAGGTCTTCTAAGAAAATCCACTCAACCGAACATGAATGTGATCTAAACAAAGGTCTAGGGCTAACTGGACTTTCTTGTCTTCTGATGATTCTCGGAATCAAGTTGGGATTTTCAAACACAGGGAGAGGATTTGGATCAGGGTTAGCCCTAGTGTAATGAGTTCTCCCTGAAGCCAGATTTCAAGTCTTTAAATGCCTTTTTTTAATGAATGCTCAAAATAACTTCTAACAATCCTTTAAGACTTTTGGGTTTCTCAAAAGTTTATTTCAACTGAAGATTTGTCCTTCCACAATATGGTCGCCACTATGTTATCACTTAGATTTTCCTTAGAAGTTATTTAAAAGAAGGAAAGGATCCAAGGTAACTACAAACCAATCTTTTAAGTATAGATCCTAGCCAATATATATATATATATATATATATATATATATAATGAATTAAAATAAAATAAATAATTAAAACTAATTATCAATAAAGAAATATAATTACAACAATTAAATAATTAAAATAGAAATAATTAATTAAAATTAAATTAAAATAATTAGATAATTAGATAATTAAAACAAATATAATTAATATAACCATAAACTTAAAAGGAAAAAAGAACAATTAAATTAATTATGTCGGCTAAGCATCTCTCTATATATAATTGGAAATATAAGACCAGTCTTTCAATATTCCTTCACATCTTGAAGATGCACCACTGTTGCTCATTCGAAACATTGATGAAAAAGAATCCTTATGTGATGTATGTAGAAGATAATCTAAATAATAATGAAACTCGTAGAAACCTCAAAGACAAGAAGAATCCTTAACAGGGATTAAGATGAAGCTGGGAGGTTTGGAAAATAGCAAGGGCAATTAAGAATCCTATACTACGAGCTAATCGAAGGAATAAATGACAGAAGTGAGGGAGCAATTAAGAATTCCCAGACTTAAGCAATTTAGCAGAAAACATTAAATAAGAAAATAGTTAAAACAGAGAGCACTTAAGCTAATTCTGATAGTATTATTCCTTATTTGTTTTTAAGATTTATAAGAAAACACATATAATATTTCATAACACAAAGGAAAAATGATATCTAAACATGAGAGAAATGATACTTATCTATTTCCCACAGTGCACATGAATTGAGTGAAATGTCCTCAGCTTTATTTAATCTAGTAAACCAGTCCAGCCTTGATTACAGTAACTCCTTTAGTTCCAAACAAAATGTCTCTAGAAATGCTTTTTAATCCACACTAATTACTTCAATTTCTGAAGTATTTATACAAAAATTAATACGAAATATCTCATAACCATATGATATTTATTATAGGAAACAAAAGTTATCTTCCACACAAAGATAGAGACATATGGAAAATAGATTGTTTTCTATCCCTCTATTTGTGAACGTGTTGGGTGCTTAAACTCGGATTCGCCTCTTGCAGTTGTCCTGGTAATTGTGTGTTGGACTTCACTCTTATCTTCACCTATTGATACTCTTTACCTATGTTGATACTCTTTACTTGTATTTACTAGAATTTACCGTAGTAAACATGTTTCACTCCATAGATTTACTATAGTGACTTTATAGTATATCCATCATATTGGTCCACCATTCATTATCCGGTATTTTCATTATGATCATCTTCCTGTACACTTCATCAGCTTTTGTGTACTTAGAAAAATTGGTTTTGATGGTGAATAGGTGCTTCACTTCGTGTTCTATGTAAAATAGGTTCTCTAAACCATCATAAAGAACCTTTCCTATAGGTAGTGCTTTTACAGCTGAAGAGTTGGCTTGACTCCTGGCTTGTTTGTTTAGTCTATCAATATAGTGTTGGGTCCCTATAATACTAGTGATTACCCCATTACTATTGTAGTTATACGCCTTATTAATATTGTTGTGCCCCTATTGTCTCCATATTGTTATTACTGTGCCCCATAAAATCCCTCTATTATTATTTTTGTGGCTTTATATTATTATTGTTAGGTCGGCTGGGTTATATTGTGACTCCTTAGACTCCTATATATAGAAAGGAGGTTTTGTCATTTGAATCATCGAAGAATTGTTCATTTATGTAATGAAAATGAGGTTTCCCCCTCAAAGAGGCTGAATTCTAAGGCGTTGATCTATCTTTTCTATCTTTCTTGAAGTTGGTTTCATAACATTAGGTATCAGAGCTTTGGATTCTAGGGTGTCGCTGCTCAAACAGGTCATCGTGGCATTTTCGCTATAACTGTTTTTCTGTGATGTTTCAGAAGTTGAAAAAAAAACCATTTGAGAAGACATCATGATAAATGTCGGTTCTGAATTTCAGAGCTTTTTATGCTATATTTGCTTAGATATGATCTGAGGAAGTTGGTCTTTTTGCAGACTCGTGAATCACATTCCGAATAGGTGACCTGGGGAAAAGCGTCATAACTTTTTCTTTGAGTATTGGATTGAAATTTCTTAAGAAGGTGAATAAAGAGGACGAACTCTAGTTTCTTCTATATATATTTCAGAGCTAAAGGTCGAAATAATGACTCGTGGCACGTCGTACAAGTTCGCTCTACTAAACTAGTCTATAATCAGGTCACTGCGGGAGATTTCACATAACTCTTCCTTGGAGAATCCAATTTGGATCAGACTAGTGGCATTAGAAAAAGGACACAGAGGGATACCACAGGTCACAACTCTAGAACTAGATGTTCTAAAAGTATAGAGATACATCAGAGGCAATATCAAGCTCCTACAAAGTGAAAAAAAGGTGTGTAGATTCGTTTAAATTTTTGCTTAAGATTGGTTTGAAAATTTATTTTGAAAGAATTCAAAGGGCTAGTAGAGCATTATTATTGGTAACTGATGCCCTGAGGAAAGAAAATGCAAACACCTAGTAAGGAACCTGAAATCTCTAGCATGACTCATGAAGAAGAGGAAGAAATGCTACATGATATATCAAAATTACAAGAACAAGTGCAGCAAATGTCACTCTCACAAAAGTTAACAGAAGATAAGATAAATGGCATGGAAGCTAAGATGAATGGCATGGAAGCTAAGATGGACAATTTGAAGATAGATTTGAACACAAATTTGAAGACAAGCATGGCAGATTTGAAGACATATTTGACAAATTTTCTACAAGAAATACTTACTAATGGTGAAAAGGTAGTAAAGGAAACTCATGATGCGAACAAAAGAAATTTTAATCATGATATCATAGAATCTAATGTGGAATCGAAGACCCACCATATTCCAAAAATTGATATGAGGAAGTATGATGGCAAGGATCTCGTAGCATGGATATTACAGATGGAGCAATTTTTCGATCTCAATAATGTACAAAACACACAAAAAGGTACGTATTGCAACTTTATATTTGGAACCAAAAGGGTTCAATAATGGAGCACATTGAGGAGTTCCAAAAATTGAACATAAGGGTAAAATATATTCCAGAGGAGCATAAGATTGATGTGTTCATAGGGTCTTTAAAGGATAATATCCAACATAATGTTTTCCTTTGGGAACCTGATTCATTAGAGACGACATTCAGGTTAACAAGAAAAATGGAAAGCAAAATTATGGCAACCAGGAAGCATACCACTCACAACTATAAAGACGGAAGTGTTGTTGCCGCTAGTCTTCCACAACCTATAAGGTTGAAACCACAAAAATTGGAAGAAAAAAGGGCAAAATGGTTTTGTTATAGTTGTGATATCAAATACACTAAAGGTCATAAGTGTGCTAAGAAGAAATTATTCTACATATATTGTGAAGAGGGGGAAGAAAAGGAACAAGAAATGTGAAAATAAGAGGATATACTCTAGGAACAAACCCTAGATAAAGAAGAAATGAATCCGACCATATCTTATAATGCATTGGCTGGAATTACCACTCCTCAAACTATCAAGATAGAAGGACATATCGAGAAGAAAAAGGTAATAGTGTTGATTAATTCGGGAAGTACCCATAATTTTATTCATTGTAAGATAGCCAAGGAATTGAATTGCTTCCTATATCCAGCACCAGAGTGTCAAGTGATGGTTACAAGTGGAGGAACCATAAATTTTTCTGGAAAGTGCCATAATATCAAGCTATCCATGGGAGAATATGTCTTGAATATCAAAATGCTTTCCATTCCAATGGGTGGTGCTGATGTTGTATTAGGAGTCCAATGGCTACAATCCTTGGGTACAATAACTTTCAATTTTCATGAAATTTTGTGCAAAAGGAAAGGAAGTTGAATTAAGGGGTTGCCCATGGGGCTTTGGATTGATGGTGAATGGGTGCATTGTTAAGGCACTCCTTGCGATAGGTCACTGGTTCAAATCCCCCGTGGGTGCTTACCTACCAAAAAAAATAAAAAAAAAATAAGGGGTATTGCAAGAAAACCAGGAAAGATAATCAGCTCTAATGGTATGACAAAGATGCTAAATAAGGAACAATGAGACATACTTGCACAATTACGTTTGCTAGAGGTTCCCACATCGAAATCATTTATTTCTCCAGATCTCCAAAAAGTCTTGGACAATCATTCCAAGGTAATTGAGACTCCCAAAGGCTTCCCACCTATTCGTGATCATGATCATGCTATTCATTTGATTCTAGGAAGTTTTTCCCCAAACATCAGGCCGTCCAGATATCCCTATGCCCAAAAGAGTGAAATTGAACGTATGGTTGCAAAAATGCTAGAGGCTAGTATAATTCAACCTAGTCAAAGTTCTTTATCTACTCTAGTAGCATTGGTGCACAAGAAGGATGGATCATGGTGCATGTGTCTAGATTATAGGGATCTCAACAAGATTAGTATTAAAGATAAATTTCCCATTCCTATCATTGATGAATTATTGGATGAATTGCATGGATCAATTTACTTCACCAAGTTGGATCTTCGTTCAGGATATCATCAAATCAGAATGAAGACTGAAGACATTCCGAAAACAGCATTTAGAACTCATAAGGGTCATTATGAATTTTTGGTCATGCCTTTTGGCCTTACCAATGCACCTTCAACATTTCAAGGTTTGATGAATTCAATTTTCAAACCATTCCTTAGAAAATTTGTGTTAGTATTTTTTTATGATATACTATCTACAACAAGTCTTGGAAGGATCATGTTGAACATGTTGACAGGGTGCTACAACTACTGGAGGAGAAACAATTATATGCAAAAAGATCCAAATGTTTCTTTGGAGTCCAAGAGGTGGAATATCTGGGTCATATTGTATCTCATGAAGGAGTTAAGGTAGACCCTAGCAAAATTAAAGCCTTTAAGAAATGGAAAATCCCCACATCCATAAAGCATTTGTGAGGATTTCTCGGGTTGACAGGGTATTATTGCAAGTTTGTTAAGAATTACGGGAGAATAACAGCACCTCTAACAACATTATTGAAGAAAGATGCATTTTCATGGACACTGAAAGCAACAAAGGCCTTCGAACATCTTAAAGAGGCGATGTGCCAAGCACCGGTCTTAGCTACACAGGACGTCACAAAAACCTTTATTGTGGAATGTGATGGTTCAGGAAATGGAATTGGTGTTGTTCTAATGCAAGATGAAAGACCCATTGCTTTTGAAAGTCCAATCAAGGGAAAGTTTTTACACAAAGCTATTTATGAGAAGGAAATGTTGGCAAATACTCCATGCACTTAAGAAATGGTGACCCTACCTAATGGGATGACACTTCAAGGTAAAAACGGATCATGATAGCCTTAAATACTTTTTAGAACAAAGATTATCCTCTGAAGAGCAACAAAAGTGGGTCACAAAGATGTTGGGTTATGACTTTGAAATCATCTACAAAAAAGGGAAGCAC
>APFE031459774.1:51923-77359 GCA_000404065.3 Pinus taeda | reverse complement strand
GTCCGATGGTTCATTCTCTCCTTGGTATTACCGACACTTGATCCGTGGCTTGACACCCGATTGGTCCATGAATTCTATTTAAAGCGCATGGAGGGGCATTTGTAGGTTCACCGTGCATGAGAGAAGCTTATGTAAATTTTCATTCTTTTATTAATAAATTGCCTGTAGTAGCCACGTTGGCGCAGGCCGTGGACTGTTTCCCTCTCTGAGGGTTTTAACCACGTCAAAATACTGGTGTATTGATCTGTGATCTGTTTGTGAGCGGTGTCCTTTTGGTGTTCTGTCTGAGGAACTTACCCTGTAAATTCCTACACCATATGCATAGCCCACGTCAATGAAATCCAATGAGCTCAATGCCACTAGCGCTCTTGTTTGGTCGACCTAGATACCCATCTTGCCCATATTGAGGGCCATTTTCATTGAGGGCGTCAATTTCTAGCAAGCCATATGCATAGCCCACGTTAATGAAATCCAATGAGCTCAACGCCACTAGCGCTTTTGTTTGGTCAACCTAGATACCCTTCTCGCCCATATTGAGGGCCATCTTCATTGAGGGCATCAATTTCTAGCAAGCCATATGCATAGCCCACGTCAATGAAATCCAATGAGCTCAATGCCACTAGCGCTCTTGTTTGGTCAACCTAGATACCCATCTCTCCCATATTGAGGGCGTCAATTTCTAGCAAGCCATATGCACACAAGATCTTGCCTTGACAAAGTCTCTAGCTAAATGATGCATGCATAGGTCTTCTGTTTTATGTTTTTGATTAAGAAATTTTCTTTTGTTTTCATAGATAAGTTACAACTATGGCTAACTAGAACCACCTAGCAGAATGTATGTAGCAATTTTGACTATTAAATCAGATAGATGTGTTAGTGTAGTGTAGCTTAAACAATAGCTTCAATTTTGATCAATTTGATAAACAAAAGAGTGGTAAGATGTCTCCATTATCACCAAACTCTTTTCGTTAAAAGCAAACCACAACAATGAAATAAATTTTTTGAAATTTATATACCGAATTCATAATATAATAAAAAATAATTAATTAACAAAAAATATATGTAAAAATTGAAATTATATAATATATATAATATATATATATATATAATATATATATATATATATATATAAATAAAAATTAATTAAAAAAAAAACAAATAATTATATATATATATATAAATTCAAAAACATAAACAAATAATTCACTGCAAGTTTAACATATTATATATATAAAATAAACTAACGGTATATCACATATTATATATATAATATCAAAATATATTCATATAAAGTATGATATTCACGAGTTATATGAATATTTTGTCATTGCTTTTAAGGTGACACTTTGCTTTTCTCAAACAACGTTTTAACTTTGACATTCTTCAACCTGCTAAGATATAATAAATTTTCCATCTCAAGTACATGGATCACATCATTAATTCCCTTTACTTTCTTAAAGCCTTAATCTCATCAGCAGAGTCCCATAATTTAAATTGACAGAAACGTTCCTACGTACATTAGTTTTCTGTTCCTCAATTTATGATTATAGGAGAGTGACTCTAAGTTTGGAGTCAATTTCGAGCAATTCTCCTAAATTGATTAAAGTATAATAAAGTATAATAAAGGAGAAAAAAAAAAACACAAAAATATAATAAAAGGGAAAATATCTAGGAAAAACCACATATTAATTACCATATAATATTTTAATTAAAATTCAAGTAAGAGAAATTTAATAATATTTATGATAATTTATTGAATAAAAGAATATATAAAAGAAATTAATAATACACATTAATGCTATAATTGTGCTAAGATGCGCTCTACAACCCAGTTTAAGGTGGATGTGAGAGTATTAGATGGGTGAGCCTTAGACGGGTGAAAGTTAGATGTGATATGTTATATGTGTGATATGTTATATGTGTAAGTGCTAGATGAGTGAGTGTTAGATGTGATAGCTAAGATGCGCTCTACAACCCAGTTTAAGGTGGATGTGGGAGTATTAGATGGGTGAGCCTTAGACGGGTGAAAGTTAGATGTGATATGTTATATGTGTAAGTGCTAGATGAGTGAGTGTTAGATGTGTGAGCGTTAGATGTGATATGTTATATGTGTAAGTGCTATATGAGTGAGTGTTAGATGAGCGAGTGTAATGAAAATAATAATATTACTAAAACAAAAATAATAGTTAAACTATATTTAATCGAGCTCATATGTATATGATATTTACCAATTACCAAAAAAATTCCCGAAATTTTTGGTAAAAATAATTCCACGTGCAGTGATGTGCGGTTTGATGGTAGGTTCTCTTGGGCGAAGCCCAGGAGACCGAAGTTCAAATCTCACGGAGTACAGTGACCTGTTATGGTGGCGGCTAGAGGGGCGGACTCCCCTAACCGCTGAGTCTGCTCTTGCTAAAACCATAGGATCTTAGTATACCCGACTTACAGGTGGTTGGATATACTCTTGGTGTTTTAGGCCAAATATGAGGTTTGATCCCGGGTCTCTCCTGGATTAGGCTTGATAGTTAACGTTTCACCATGTAGTTAAAAAAAAAAAAAATAACTCCACCGTAAATTGAATTTTCCAATGAATAGCTGGAAAGAAATTCAAATGGATATAAATAATTATTACACTTAGTGTACATAATAATTGTTTGGTCTTCCAAATGTTTTTTCTTTATAAATTAGTGATCTCTATATAAACTAGTGATATGATATTGACCAAATTACCAAAAAAATTCCCTGTTATTTTAACTTGTAAATTGATTTTTCGAATGAATAGCTGGAGAGAGTCAAATGGATATAAATAATTATTACACTGCGTGTACATATATGTATTATAATGTTAAAGTTTAATAATGTAATATATTTAAAAATAGTGGATAATGATAAACAAAAACATAATTTTTAATTTATTTAATTTCTTAAAGTTTTTTTCTATTATAACAATTTTCATTGAAAAGATAAAATATAAATCTGGAAAGATAAAAGGTAAAAAGTGAGCATATCAAAGAGTGAAAACTTAGCCATTATTTATTAAATAAATAATTGGTTTAAAAAAACAATAGTCTAAAAAAATACTGTTTTTGTTTTCAGTATATTGTTGGCTTAATTTATTTATTAAGTTAGTTTTTAATCTTTATAAATTAATTTTTTAATCTTTAGTAAATTAACTTCTCTAAATTTAGTTTTTAATCCTTAGTTAAATTACATTTTTAAATTTAATTTCTTTAAACTAGTTTTAATCTTTTGGAAATATTTAATATCTAAAATAAATGCATTAATTTCAGCATTATGTTGTTTTCTAAATATTTTAGAAATATTTAACATCTAAAATAAACACATTGATTTCAACATTATATTGTTTTCCAAATCTTTTAGAAATATTTAACATCTAAATTAAATGCATTGATTTCAACATTATGTTGTTTTATAATTTTTTTTAAAATATTTAACATGTAAATTAAATGCATTGATTTTGGCATTATGATGCTTTCCAAATCTTATAGAAATATTTAACATCTAAAATAAATGCATTGATTTCAGGGAAGTTTTGGTTTTTAGGCTTGTGGTATTGATATGCCATGGTATTGTAACATAATAATTAAAAGCCTAGATCCATAACATAATAATCAAAAGCATAGATGGCCCATGGTATTATGATTTTCTTCCCTCCTCTCTCTCTATCTTTCTCTTTTGTGGTATTGGCCCATGGTAATGTTGCTTTCTAAATCTTTTATTAATATTTAACATCTAAAATAAATGCAATGATTTCAGTATTATGTTGTTTTCTAAATCTTTAAGAAATATTTAACATCTAAATTAATTGCATTGATTTCAACATTATGTTGTTTTCTAAATCTTTTAGAAATATTTAACATCTAAATTAAATGCACTGATTTGAGCATTATGATGATTTCTAAATCTTTTAGAAATATTTATCATCTTAATTAAATGCATTGATTTTAGCATGATGTTGTTTCTAAATTAAATGCATGGATTTAAGCATTGATTTTAGTGGATATATATATTTTTTATTTGTGACAATGCATTGATTTCTATGTTAAACTAATTGATTTTACCACATACTCTCATAAAAACGAGATGGATAATGTTCATGTTGATGATATAAGAAGATAGACACTTGAACATATTAGGAAACAACAACAACAACAAATGGACAATTTGGAAGAAATGTATGATGAACAAAGAGAAGATAGAAAAAAAAAAGTGAAGAACAAAGAGAAAATAATCAAGCATATCAAAGAGAGTATCAAGGAATATATGAACAAAGAAAGGCACAACCAGTGACAACTAAATTACATGAAGAAAGGAACAACTAGTGACGACTAAAGAACATGAAAAACAAGTCAACACAAGTCGACAAAGAAAATCACCAAAAAGGACAATTGCACAAGAAAAAGAAGAGAGAAGAGAACACCAAAGAGAATATCAAAGAGCATATTGATAAAGAAAGGTGCAACAAAGAATAGAAGAAAATGCACAACAAAGAATAGTGACGAGTGTACAACAAGAAGAAGAGAGAAGAGAACGTCATAGACAACATCAAAGAGCATATAGAGAAAGAAATACACAACAAAGAATAGAAGAAAATACACAACACAGAGAAAATAAACAAAAAAATCTAGAGGATATGACAAATGAAGAGCACAAAGACCAAATAAAGGCACTAGAAATGACAAGTGTACAAGAAGAAGAAGGGAGAAGAGAACGTCGTAGACAACATCAAAGAGAATATAGAGAAAGAAAGGCACAACAAAAAATAGAAGAAAATGCACAACAAAGAGAAAATCAACAAAAAAATCTAGAGGATATGACAAATGAAGAGTGTGAAGACCAAATAAAAGCACTAGAAATGACAAATGTACAAGGAGAAGAGAGAAGACAACATCATAAACAACATCAAAGAGCATATAGAGAAATAAAGGCATAAGAAAGAATAGAAGAAAGAGCACAACAAAGAGAAAATCAACAAAAAAATTTGGAGGATATGACAAATGAAGAGCATGAAGACCAAATAAAGGCACTAGAAATGACAAGTGTACAAGAAGAAGAAGAGAGAAAAATGTCATAGACAAAATCGAAGAGCATATAGAGAAAGAATTAAACAACAAAGAATAGAAGAAGATGCACAATAAATAGGAAATTAATAGAAAAAACCAGAGGAAATGACAACTAAGGAGCATGAAGAACATAGAAAAACACTAGAAATGACAACTAAAGAACACTATGAACAAAGAAAGGAACTAAAAATAACAAGTGCACAAGAAAAATAAGAAAGAAGAAAACATCAAATAGAATATCAAAGAGCATATCGACAAAGAAAGACACAACAAAGAATAGAAGATAATGCACAAAAAAGAGAAAATCTAGAAGAAATGACAACTAAAGAAATGACAAATTAATTATATTTTCAACATATTTTTTTGTTGTTGCACACGACTGAAACCAACCTAGATCCATCTTAACTCTGAATCTATCAAGTGCTGAGAGGGATCAAATCTCTCGAGGTGTAAACCTTTCCTCAAGTTTTTCGCTCAGAAAAAGAAGTTTGCACCTCGAGAGATTTGATCCCTCTCGATGCTTAATAGATCTAGAATTAAGATGGATCTAGGTTGGTTATATATTCATTCATAGTTATGATTATTTATTCAATAAAAAACATATAAAAGCAAACAAATAACACTTACTAATATTATAATTATGTATTCATTGATAAATTATAATCTATATATTCATTCATAGTTATGATTATTTATTCAATAAAAGAAGAAGATAAAAGCAAACTAATGACACTGGCTAATATTATAATTATTTATTCATTGATAAATTATAAGTTTTTTAAGCAATTTAAATATTTATGATTAGTTAATAAAAAATAGATAAAAGAAAACTAATTGCACTCATTAATAGTCTAATTATTTATTCATTGATAAATTATAAGTGATTAAAAATTTAGATATTCACAATAAATTCAATAAAACACTTTGGGTTTAACGTTTTTTGTTTTGGTTAAGGATACTTTATTTTAGTTTATTCTAGATCTAAACTAATTAGTAAATTAAGGGTACAAATAGAATGTAGATATTGACAACAAATCTAGTGGAATACTTTATCTAGAGAGTCTAGATGCTAACAACAAATTCACAAGAGGCTGTTAAATATATGTCATGAAACACACGAAGAGTCTAATGTCCAACATATGGCTCACCAATACCACATGCTCAAAGTCCATTTCTCATGTCACAATCAAAATAATACTTACAATATAACAAGGTTTTTAATCATGAATACTCACCCCACTTTACCATAGGTATTATTAGGCATACTATACCATGGGCCAATACCATGACTCATCAATACCACATGTCCAAAAACCATCTCTCATTTCACTATATATATATATATATATATATATATATTACATTTTTGGGCCAAGAGACACTCTCTATCTAGTATGGAAGAGATGTTGTAATGTCCTGTTATATTAAATTATCTAAACATTTTGACCTATTAAAATTACATAAAAATAAAATATTAAAATTATTAATTAAAACATTTTGACTCAGCGTAATCACATAAAAATAACTAAAAAAAAAAATTAGTAATTAAACCATCTTAGATCCATCTTAACTCTAGATCTATCAAGCTCTGAGAAGGATAAAAAAATAAAAATTAATAATTAAACCATCTTACATCCATCTTAACTCTAGATCTATCAAGCTCCGAGAGGGATCAAATTTCTCGAGGTGCAGACATTTCTTCAAGTTTTGCACTAAAAAAATAGGTTTACACCTCGAGAAGTTTCATCCCTCTCAACACTCAATAGATCTGGAGTTAAGATGGATCTAGACTGATTTAATATTAATAATGAAATTCTAATTATTATGAGTAGAAAAAGAAAACTATAAAATAAAATAGGGAAATCCCTTACCCAAAAATAAGAAATAAATGGCTTAAACTTCAACTTAAAAAAGAGAAATAAGGATTAAATATACAAAATTTAAAATAATTAAATCAACTAACTAACAAAAATAGAGGGTCATGATCACCATACAAAATGTACAAGGAGTAATGTTTGTTCAAATATCGGGTGAAGATGGACTCATATTGGGTGAAAATGGACTCGTGGTGCTTATGGCGCAAGGTTATGATCAAAAGAACGAAATTTTGGTCTTGGGTAATTTAGTATGAATTATATTCTTGCCAACTATGGAATAAATATGGTATATTTTTTATTTAAAGTCTTTTAAAATGTTTTAGGGTGTTAAAATAAATTTAGTAGAATGATTTACAATTTGATGGGTGAAGTATGTTTCACGTTGTAAAAATCTTTGTGAATAAAAAAATTATAGTTTTAGTTATCAAAGTCTAATTGTTAATTAAAAAGAATAATAGTTACAACGTAACATAGTCTTTTTTTTCCACTGCTAATTAATTTATTAAGGCAATGTGGGGTCCACGTTTCGTCATTTTTTAAAAATACTTTGTTTTTGCAATTATCTCCGCAATCTATCATCATTCCCGCCTTTGCAAAGGCTTCCTCCACACATCCACACTCCATACAATAAAAGTCATATTCGTATAGCTTTCTTCGTGCATGCTTCCTCTACACATGTTTTCTTCGAACATACTTCCTCTACACACCTCTCTCTGCACATGCTTCCTCCGCACACACTTATTTCATTTAACATAACTCTTGAAAGCTTCGCCTAAATTAGATTTAAATTGACTTTGGAAATTTCATTTACATAGTTGTAAGTGTAAGTGTAGTACGATCTGAATTCCTGTGATGTATTCTGAAATGCAATGTGATTATTAAACAATGAGTTATAATTGCGAGTTGCATCAAAAGATATGCACCGAAATAACTAAATTTAATCATAAGATACCTGTGCAAAATATTTTTTTTGATATTTCGCTTGAGCATTAACACAAATGTTACTTTTCTCAAATATTTTAGAAAACCCACTTTATTTTATGAATATATTTTTCTTTTGCATAACTTTTACTTGCATGCATATATATATAATATATATATATATATATATATTATATATATAATATATAATATATATATATTACTTTTCTCAAATCTTTTAGAAAAACCACTTTATTTTATGAATATATTTTTCTTTTGCATAACTTTTGCTTTAATATATATGTTACTTTAGGCAACGAGGTTTTTGTGTTTTAGGTTTAGTTGTCGTGGTAGATTGTTTTTAGTTTAATGATGTTGTTAGAATCGTACATGTGAAATTAAAAAAAAATAGCTAGCCAATCCATCTAGCCCCCACATTACTCACAACAAATTGATTGAAGACAATGTCGTTGGGTTAGTTGAAATAAATGGGTCTGTTCGTGCCATATCCATATCGCATTGACATTGCCAATACCCGAAATTTGCAGAACTGGGTTGATGGTTCACCTTCTAGGATGTCCGTTTTTCATTGTGCGGAGCTCCACACAATGAGCTTCCCCTATTAGCAACGAGGGGGCCCACCTTTGCATTCCACACATGGGATTCCACGCTCCTCACACACAAATATTACTATCACATGTTCAAGAATCATGACTAAGAAT
Source organism: Pinus taeda (assembly GCA_000404065.3). NCBI lineage: Eukaryota > Viridiplantae > Streptophyta > Pinopsida > Pinales > Pinaceae > Pinus > Pinus taeda. The sequence continues at coordinate 68,755 of APFE031459774.1, read as the reverse complement.
AATTAGATTTTATAATAATTAATTAGGTTTTAAAATGAAATGTAGAGGAATATCATTATGTGAGCTCTGCACAATGAACTTAGCTCCACACAATGAAGTTATAACTATGGTTCATAGTTGTGAGTTGCATCGAAGTCTATAGTTAAAGGTTTATAGTTATTGTTATCATCATAGTTGTGATTTTCATCAGAAGCTATAGTTAAAGGTTTATTGTTATTGTTATCATCATTTTGTATAACATCATTTTGTTATGTTATGTTTCCTTTTGGATTTAAGCTGATTCACTCAAATATTAGTAGATTAGTTTTTATATTTTTTAAACCCGACATTTCGGAGATCTTCCAAAATCAAGAAAACCTTGCAGTGCGAGAGCTCCATTGATTTGTTGGGGGTAGCTTATTGCCTTAAGCTTCTTTCACATCCTTTTGACTATTCATTTTCAATTTATGTCAAAATTGAAAGAGATTAATGTTGCTACCATCTCTTCCTTCTTTGGAATGAACTTGTTAAAGCCAAGCTCTAGAGATGGGAGATTATCTATAATGTTTTGTGTTGCTGCAAAGGATATAGAAGAAGTAACTACTTTAGTTGAGTCTTGCTGAGTTGAATTTTGAATTTATAAATAATGAAAATGAACTCATTTATCTTCTTATTATATAGAAAAGTGGGGCCTTAAATTCGAGCTCAAGTTAATGAGCTCATTCTCTTGCTAGTGACCTCTTTGAGCAATTCCTAAATGCCTACCTTTTTCGAAACATTTCTAGTAGGGAGATCCGGTGAAGCATGGTGCCCTAGTCACCATTAAATCATCTAATATTGCAATTAATGAAATGTTGTTGGGTGACCAATTACTTAATTTTATTCAATTTTTTTGCAACCTTGGTTTATAGAGATCAAGAACAATGGCAATGGCAGTGACTTTGACTATGATTGTGATGGTGGCCTTAAATTACACTCATCAATAATGCATAATATCTTTAGTTTCTCTAGTTGAAGCAAATCCAAATTTATAATCAATTAATGATCGAGATGGAGTTGAGCCAAATTCAGTTGACCAAGATCAATATGAATTTCCACTCATTGCAGTTGATGGAATGACTATAATAATAATTTTATCCAATTGTAATGATCTACTGGTGAATACACAATTCCTAGATTCACTTTTAGATCCTCCAAGTGAAAATTTAGTTGATTCAATGGACTGAGTGAAAACAATTGATATAGTTGACCTAGTTGATTCAGCTGAAGCTATTGATCTTGTTGATTCGTCGGCAAAAGCACATGTTATGTTTTACCCCGTAAAATCAGTGATAGATTGAGATGATTGAGATGAAGCATCAATGATTGACCTTGTTTTATAACCTATTTCAATAGTAACTTACCCAGTTATTTCAGTTGATATTATTTTTTATTCATAACCACCAGTAGAACCTTAACTATTTTGATCAAACCTTGGCCCGCTACATATATAGGATCAAAGGCAAAGGTTACATTTCGTGAAACGGTGCATACATATTCCAGGTGTAGACATCTAGGTCTTGTGGATTCAGTTGATCGAGTGGATTCATGAGCTTTCCCATTATTATAAGCATCCCTTCTTGTTCCTATGGTATGCATATGTGTTAGTCGTGGCATGTGCTATTGAAAATAGCAATAAGAAATGTTAAAAATAGCATAAAGAAAAGTCCTAATTTAATTTGTCATTGAATTAAATTGGGAATTAAATTGTAATTCCACATGTCATGACAACTTGTAATAGTTAACTAAGTTAATTTGATTTAGTTGGCTCAGTTAGTTCAATTTGAGGGTCTAACTTGAGTCATGTAGAGCGTATCTTATTTTTTAGGAGCCCTGGTTGAGTTTATTTTGAGTTGTAATTAATTAATTTAGTTTAACTGAGTTAAAGTCAGTTAAAATAGTTCCAACTAATGGAGGAATTAGTGGGATATCCAACAATGGGGTGTAACATGTAGTAGTGGGGTGTAACCTGTAGTGATTAACCAGTAAAATCAAGATTCACTCATAATTAACTCATGCATGTCAGATTAGAGAAAGACCCAATTGAGATTGGAGTTCAGGGACAATGTACTATTAGTTGTATAATCATCTGAATTGTATAGGTGGTGCATGCAATTAGAGGGAGGCCTATGAGGCTTGCACAATTCATAATTGAGGAATTTCCAAATTAAATATGGGCTAATTCCCAAGGGAACTATGTAAGGAAATAGGAACTTGGAAGGCAACATAATTGGCTAAGTATTGGCTTGATCTTATCTGGGAAGCAATGAGATAGATAGAGATAGTGTAGAGGTTGCTTGGGCTTGAGAAAAACATTGTAATCTTCTCATATTTTATGATTAATGAAATATAAATATAGCAGGGTTTTTTAGTTGTGGATTCCCCAAGAAAATTATTGTGTTATGTGTGATTGAATTCTTTCTCTTTTATTCTTCGTGATTTCATCAATAATTTATTGTTTCTACTGATGAGTAGAGTAGATTCAAGTCAATTTTTTTAGCATATTACAATCTATAGTTTGAATGTACAAGGAATTCTACATGGTATCATAGTTAGATTTGTAGAAAATTCTACATCGTACCAAAGTTGAAATCACTATAGAAGAGGAGAATACGAGTTTTTCTTTTGCAGGAGAAATCAAATTTGCAATATAATACTTCAAATCCACCAAGATGTCATTCTACGGATTGAGACTTGAATATGCACTTGAGGGTAGTTCAAACTATATTTCTTGGAAGCACAGGATGGAGGCAGTGTTGGAAGATAATGTGCTCAAGTAATCCATAGACAAAGATATTCCTAAGCCAATTGATGCTCAAGATCTATTAGAGTGGAGAAAATGTGTGGCAAAGGTGAGAAGGATTATACTAGAAGGAGTTCGAGATCATATTGTCTCGAACCTCCATGGTAAGGAAACTCAATTTGCAATGTAGAAGGCCTTGACATACCTATTTCAAACCAACAATGACCATAGGAAGCTAGCATTGAAGGACAAACCCAATACCGAAGTACTTGAACAAGTTCACCTAATGTCGGGATGAGCTTGGAAGTGTTAGTGTTATAGTTGTTGAAGAAGATTTGGTGAGCCTAACACTTCTAGGCCTTCCTAAGAGCTGTCACAGTTACCAAGACTTAGTTAATGGGAGGGAGAAGCTATCGGAGTGGGAGCATTTGTTGTCCAACTTGGTGCAAGAAGAGATTCAATGGTAGACTAGAGATGGGACCTCATCTAAATAAGTGGAAGAGGATTTTGCATTAGTTAGCAAAGAAAATAAATCCAAGGGAAATAAGTCCCAAGGAGAGGAGGGCGGAAATAAGAAGGACTTGTCAAACATGAAGTGTTTTTACTATCACGAGTTCGAGCACTATGCCACGAAATGCCGATAGAAGAAAGAAAGCAAGAAGGAGCCTGTAGTAGCAGCAGTAGGTGAAGCTCTAGCTTCACAATTTGAACTTGATTTCAATCTCATTGCATGCATGGCAAGGACTGTAATGGGAAGCATGTGGTATCTTAACAATGATGCCTCATTCCATATGGCGGGGAATAAAGATCTCTTCAGTGACTTGGAGGAGAAAGACCTCAAGCAAAACATAGAGTTTGGAGATGACGAGAGGTATAACATGACCGACATTGGTGTAATTAATTTTCAGAGGGAGTCTGTCTCCCATCCCAGACCCACAAATGTGATGTATGTTCTAGGAATAAATAATAATATTGTTTCCATTGCAATATTGGAAGGCCATGGCTACGATGTGATATTTAGCAAAGGAAAGGTTTTCCTTAGACACATCACCACGGGACAGGTGAAAAAAATCACTGTGCGAGTCAAGAAATTGTATGCGCTTGAGGTACAAGATGTATGCAAAGCCTTGAGGAGCAAGTAAAAGGTTAGAGACTTGGTGGTTGATAGGGAGCATGAACTACCTCTAAACATGAAGTCTTAAAAGCAACCTCAACAAGTTGTGGAGCATCCATAATTGGAGAAGTAGAGAGGAGACCAAGTGGAGACATCTACTCAAGTAGAGACCTCCAGTAGGGGGAAATTTCGAGCCAAGTGGGAAGAAGGAGAATATGCATCCATACCTCCAGGTGTGAGGTGGGGCGATATGAAACCATAGTACCAAGGGTGTAGAAATTTGGGCAAGGTCCATTGAGGTGTTTTGTTTTGTTTCATGGATCATTATCTTGCTACAGGGGCCCACAATATTCAGTAGTAAGAGAATCAATTTCAGTCAGACATTGAGGAGTGCAAAGAAGAGTTGAGATCAAAGAAAGAGGCTTAGTAGCATAGTCAACAACAACATAATTTTCCCAGTAGACAGTTGCAGACATAGTTGATTCAATTTATTTTTTTTGGATGAATTTTTGGTTGCAGATGTTGTAGTAGCAACAACAAAAATGATAAGAGTTGCATGCAGAACATTCCAAAGGTACTAGACCATGATAGAGTTGAATTCCTTTCTTGTTGAGAGGGAGTGTTGAAAATAACAAGAAGAAATGTTAAAAATAAGATCAAGAAAAATCCTAATTTAATTTGTCCTTGAATTAAATTGTAATTCCACATCTCATGACAACTTGTACTAGTTAACTAGTTAATTTGACTTAGTTAGCTGAGTCAATTCGAATTGAGGCTCTAACTTGAGTCATGTAGAGTGTATCCTACTTTTTAGGAGCCTTGGCTAAGTTTATTTTGAGTTGTAATTAGTTAATTCAGTTTAACTAATTTAAAGTCAGTTGAACTAGTTCCAGTTGATGGAGGATTTAGTGGGAGATACAGCAATGGAGTGTAACCTGTAATAGTGGGGTGTAACTTACAATGATCAACCAGTAAACTGAAGATACACTCATAATTAACTCATGCATGTTAGATCAAAGAAAGACCCAGTTGAGATTGGAGTTGAGGGACAATGTACTATCAGTTGTATAAGCATTTGAATTGTACAGGTGGTGCCTTCAATCAGAGGAAGACCTATGAGGATTTCAAAATTCATAATTTATGCCAATTAAATAGGGGCTAATTCCCAAGGGAATTGTGCAAGGAAATAGAAGCTTGGCAAACAGCAAAATTGGCTAAGTATTGGCTTGAGATTGTCTGGGAAGCATGGAGATAGATAGAGATTGTGTAGAGGTTTCTCGGGCTTGAGCAAAGCATTGAAATATTCTCATATTTTTTTATTAATCCAATATATAGATAGCAGGGGTTTTTGGTGTGGCTTTCCCCAGAAAATTATTGTGTTATGTGTGACTGAATTCTTTCTCTTTTATGCTTCATGATTTTAGCGATTGTTTATTGTTTTAATTGATGAGTAGAGTAGATTCAAGTCAATTGTTTTAGCATATTACAATCTATAGTTTGAATCTACAAAGAATTTATATATGTGCTAGCTCAGATATAGGTGTAAATACATAACCCGCAGTTGACCAAGTTGATTAACCTATTTCATAACCATAGGATGGTAGAAGTTTTCAAAGTGTTAAAGAGTCTGAAATCCTCTAGGTGTCGCCACTTTCCTCTTGATGAAAAGTTCTCTAGTCTAATTCAATTTCATGCAGAATGGACCGACTGCTAAATTAAATGCTTCAACCTCATTGTGTGTGTTATAGAGTAGTGTGGCTAACACGAGACACAGGACCATCATTTCAATTGATCCATTTTAATTTTATGCAACAATTTTTAGGGATTGAATGTAATTTGATCTTGATTGATCTTCTAGAAGCATGATTTCTAGAACTTTGACCCTCCATATTTTCTTTAGTTGTCATGTTTTGTGCCTTGCGAAAGTTGGTTCTAATGTAGGAAAAGCACCATATTACTAAGATCTCCATATTTCTCAACACTAAGAAGGTAATTGCAATGCAAATAATGTCTTTAATTGCATGCCATGATATCATGTCATATAAACTAATTATCTTGTAAGGTTGTCCCAACTAAGTACTCATCTTGCCATGAATGGACGTGGGTTATTATATTGAACTAGATTTAGAACACCTTAAACCTCCTTTCAAAATCTAACTCTTAAGAGCACTTTTTAATGAGCAATGACCAACAAAATCCACTGCATAGGGATTTAACTGGATGAAAATCTGATATATCTTTGTCACTAGAAGTATTAGATTTGAGTACTTAGAGGCTACCAGGTACCATACTGTGAGAGTCACTAGATCAAACCCAAGATAAAAAGGTCTCACTAGATCAAGGAGGGCATAACTTGTGTGGATTATCCAAATCCATGACAAACAAACTTTGTTCAACAAACAATCATAAATTAGCTACAACAATTCCAATATGAAGAGTGAGATTTTCTTCGAAAAATGACTTGCATCTGAGAGTCTCCTAGATATTCACACATGCACTAAATGAAAGAAACGATGTCGAACAAAAATAATACTAAAGGAAAAGCATTGAAAATCATGCAAGGTGAATATTTCTTAAAAAATAATCACACAAGATCCCCCTTGCACTTATTCCAAGAGAAAAGTCACATTAATTTTCCAGGAAATAGTTACACGTTATGGCGATGTATTTGCTTGGTGGTTATGTTAGATCTTAGCCATTATGAGATTTTCATTATGTTTAAATATTTAAATTATATTTAGTAAATGAATATCGACGCCACAAAGCCTCAACGTTTTAATATGTAATCAGATAGTTGCATATCTGTATGCTCCAATAACAATTCCATCAACTAAAGATCCACATGCAGATAATCCATTTACATGTGTTTAAGGGCCTACTTATAATGAAGAGGAAAAACTACCAATAGCAATAGTTTCTTCACCACAAGAATATCTAGATAGAGTAGCAGTTCCGGATGCTGACAAATATATGAAGAGAGCATATTTAGAGCCCGGTGCATATACATATTCTTAGCCACCAATTGAAGATTTGTATGTAGTTCAATAACTCACAGGATCCCTTTTTGTTGATTCTAAGCCAATTAAGACCAAGGTAGCTAATTAATTATAATATTAGCTAATGATTATGGTGGGTATAGCAAAAGATATGGCAGGTTACTACTGTGCGAAGACTTTCATTACACGGAGGTGTGAAGTAAATCCACACTGTTGAAATATTAATTTCAACTTGCCGTGCAGCAGCATTAGAACGACAACTATAAAAACCATTCGCGAAAACCATTAAAGCTCATCGGACCGCTTTTGTTGTGAAGGTGGTTTTCGTACAAGCGCACCCGATGCAATAATATTTTGCCACGCTTCAAATGTAATTTCAGCAAAACCGCTTTCCATCGGGATGTAAAGTTCGGTAACAAAGGGTCTCCTGATATTGTTTTGAACCGTCCGATTGAGTTCATCATTATCCACCGTCGATTGTAATCAAGCTGCCAGCAAATGAATTTGACGTGCCGCAAAAAAAAAAAATTGTGTTGACCGCCAATGAAACATAAAGGCAACTTAAATGTGTTCGTAGAGTATTGGTAAAAGTTTTTAATTTTAATGTTTTTATTTCCTACGGAGGTATGGCGAATTTAAAATAGGTATGGACATAGCATATAGTTTTTAATTATATTGTTTTAAATTCACGGGTGTAAGTTTTTGTTTTACTGAACAAGTAAAACACATTGTAATGTTTTTTTTTGGTTAAAAAATTGTATTTTTGGTATGAAACGCATAGCAGTGTGAAGAAGTGAATGTAGAGAGAACAGGGGAAGTAGTGTGTAGGTGAAAAACACACACAACAGTGCGAGGGTGAAGGCAAAGAAAAACGAAGATGAAGTTTTTGTAATATGCAAAGTGCATAATGTGATTTTTATTTTTACAGCAGTATATGCAAAAGGTTTTTACCGCAGTAAATCCATGTAATTTTTGTTTTCACACAGCAGTGAATGTAAAAGAAATTTTTACACACAGTGGTGTAAAATTTCAAAGGAGATAGAGTAATTTTGTTAAAATGTTTTGGTGAATCCCTCTAAGTGAAAGAGGATGAATCGTGTATCAGGAATTTTATTTTTAATGAATACAAAGCCTTTTTTGTGTGTGTAATACTCTGTTCTCAGAAATTTTTCAAGCTTCCCTGTGCAAAAGATCCTGGTGAAAAACAGAGCATTGCCTCTGTGTGATGTTTGTTTTTGGGATTTTACCAGAAAAATCCCCAACAAAACTCTACTTGCAAACATGATCAAGATATTCCAGGGAAACTCATTTAGAAAAACACAGCCAATACATCCTTAGAAAGGTAGACTCCTGGTCAAAGCTCCTCAAGCCGCAAATGCTTCTTTAATTCTCCATTTAACTGATTTTTCTTTTTATAAGGCCTTACGAAGGGGGTGCCGAAATTCGATTTAATTCTCCATTTAACTAATTTTTCTTTTTATAAGGCCTTACGAAGGGGGTGCCGAAATTCGAATTTATAATTTGGAGAAAAACTTTTAAAATATGCCGATTTGGAGGGAAACTTTGAATTTACAAGTTGAAGCCACAAAACCCTAGAAACTTTGAGTTTACAAGTTGAAGCCACAAAACCCTAGTTTTAATTTTCTTGATAAATGCTTTTATTCCTAGGCTACCATGTAATTTTGTTTGGCTGCCTTAGTCCATTTTGTTTGGTTTCCTTAATCAATTTGAAGTGCCACATCGACAACCCTTGGGGTTTTTAACCATATTAAGGTAGGGTTTCATATTTTCCAATGGACATAGCTCTCAAACCAAGAGGGCTCTTGTGGCATTCTATTTACCATTGCAATCAGCTTGACTAGGAGCATCCAATGATGGTGATATTGAGTCCAAGATTCCTAATATTCATCCCCAAATGCTTCAACAAATGTGGGGCTTCAGGGGTTTTCTAGGGGATTCTTCCTTTGGAGCTTTCAACTCATGAAATCCAGAAAAATATTAAAACGTTCAATAACAGATGTTGTGTTAGGTCCTTATACTACTAGTGTAACCCCTTATTATTATTAGTGCAACCCCCTTATGTATTAGTGTGCACATATAGTCCCCATGTTGTTATTATTGTGCTCCATAGAAGCACACTATTGTTATTGTTGTGCCCCTAAAGTATTATTGTTATGTAGGCTATGATTGTATTGGGACCCCTTAGACTCCTATATATAGAAATGAGGTCTTGTCATTTGTATCATCCAAGAATTGTTCATTTGTGTAATGTAAATGAGGTTTCCCCCTCAAAAAGATTGATTTTGAAGTCGTTGATTTATCTTTTCTTCTATTTTGTGAGCTGGTTGCATAACAATTGGTATCAGAGTTTTGGATTCTAGGGTTTCGCTACTTCAAACAGGTCATCGTGGAATTTTCGCTATAACTTATTTTCTATGAAGTTTCAGAAGCTGAAATTAAAACCCATTTGAGCTGCAATCTTGATGAACCTCGGGTCTGAATTTCATATCTTTTCTCACTATAGTTTCAGAGATATGATCCACGGAAGTTAGGGGTTTTGCAGGCTCCTGAATTATATCTCAAACAAGTGACCTGGGGAAAATCGTCATAACTTTCTCTCTGAGCATCAGATTGAAATTTCGTAAAAATTTATAGAAAGAGGACAGTCTTTAGTTTATTTGTATCGTTTCCAGATTTGAAGGTCGAAACAATGACACGTGGCACTTCGTACAAGTTCTCTCTACTCAACTAGTCTATAATCAGGGCATCGTGGGATATTTGGAATAACTCTTTCTTGGAGAATCCAATATTGATCAGACTTATGGGGTTGGAAATAGGACTCAGAGGGCTAACATAGAACAAAATTTCAGACTTTGGAGATCCAAAATTACAAAGATACAACAAATTCAATATCGAGCTCCTACAAAGCAAAAAAAGGTGTGGTCTTTTTAAAATTTTGCATAAGTTTAGTTTGAAAAAATAGTTTGATGTAATTCAAAGGGCTTAGTGAAACATAATTATCATTAATTGAGGCCCTGAAGAAAGAAAATGGAAACACCTAGTAAGCAACCTGAGAGCTCTACCATGACTCATGAAGAAGAGGAAGAAATGCAACATGATATATCAAAATTATAAGACCAAGTGCAACAAATTTCACTCTCACAAAAAGTAACAGAAGCTAAGATGGATGGTTTAAAGAAATGCGTGGAAGCTAAGATGAATGGCGTGGAAGCTAAGATTGATGGCATGGAATCTAAGATGGATGGTTTAGAAGTAAACATTGAAGATTTGAAGAAAAACATGGAAGGTTTGAAAGGAGGTTTGGCAAAATTGCTTCAAGAAATGCTTCCTAATGGTAAAAAGGTAATCATGATTCCATAGAATCTAATATTGGATTCAAGACCCACCAAGTTCCAAAGATCAATATGAGGAAGCTTGATGGCAAGGATCCCGTAACATGGATACTACAAATGGAGCAATTTTTCGATCTCCATAATTTGCAAAACGCACAAAAGATATGCATTGCAACTTTATATTTAGAACCCAATTAGTTTGTCTGGTATCGATGGCTATGCTCTCATAAACAAATTATCACTTGGTCAATTTTTTTGGAGGAAATGATAGCACATTATGAGGATAACTTTGGGTACGATAACTTATAATCTTCAAGAACTTTTCTTGAAATTATTTTGGGAAGGAAAGGAAGTTGAATTAAGGGGTATCGCAGGGAAACTGGGAAAAATAATAAGCTCTAACAACATGACAATGCTTCTAAAAAAAGAGCAACGAGGCGTAATTGCACAATTATGTTCATTAGAGGTTCCCACATTGAAATCATATATTTCTCCATATCTCCAAAAAATTTTGAACAATCATTCCAAAGTATTTGAGACTCTCAAAGGCCTCCCACCTATTCTTGATCATGATCATGTTATTCATTTGATTCCAGGAAGTGTTCTCCCAAACATCAGGCCTTACAGATATCTATATGCCCAAAAGAGTGAAATTGAACATATGGTTGCAGAAATGCTAGAGGCTGGTATAATTCAACCTAGTCAAAGTTCTCTCTGCTATAGTGGTATTGGTACACAAGAAGGATGGATCATGGCGCATGTGTCCTGATTATAGGGAGCTCAATAAGTTTACTATTAAAGATAAATTTCTCATTCTTGTCATTAATGAATTATTGGATGAACTACATGTAGCAATTTACTTCACCAAGTTGGATCTTCGTTCAGGATATCATCAAATCAGAATGAAGAGAGAATACATTCCAAAAATAACATTTAGAACTCATGAAGGTCGTTATGAATTTTTGGTCATGCCTTTTGGCCTTACCAATGCACCTTCTACATTTCAAGGTTTGATGAATTCCATTTCAAACCCTTAGAAAATTTGTTTTAGAATTTTTTGATGATATACTAATCTACAACAAGTCTTAAAAGGACCATGTTCAACATGTTGACAGGGTGCTCAAACTATTGGAGGAGAAACAATTATATGCATATAGCTCCAATTGTTTCTTTGGACTATAAGAGATGGAATATTTGGGTCATATTGTATCTCATGAAGGTGTTAAGGTAAACCCTAGAAAAATTAAATCCATTAAGGAATGGAAAATTCCCACATCCATAAAGCATATGTGAAGATTTTCTCAAGTTGACAGGGTATTATCGCAAGTTTGTTAAGAATTATGGGAGAATAACAGCACCTCTAACAACATTACTAAAGAAATATGCATTTTCTTGGACTCCAGAAGCAACAAAGGCCTTTGAACATCTTAAAGAGGCAATGTGCCAAGCACTGGTCTTAGCTATGACAGACTTCACAAAAACCTTTATTGTGGAATTTGATGTAGGTGACTGGGTATTTCTACAACTACAACCATACAAACAAATGTCCCTTAAGCAAGCTAAGAAGTATAATAAATTATCACCAAAGTATTATGGTACGTACAAAGTGTTACAAAAGAGTGGTATTATGGCATACAAATTGGAGCTTCCTGCATCTTCCCAAGTGCACCTAGTTTTCCATGTTTCATGCTTAAAGAATGTTATAGGTGAGAAGATCACAGTTCAAACAATATTGCCAGAACTTGATGAGGAAGGAAAAATCATATTGGAACCTAAAGAAGTCACAGAAACAAGAAATCGAAAGCTACAAAATCAATCAATTTCAGAGTATCTCATCAAGTGGAAGAACTTACCTGCTGAAGATTCCACATGGGAGTATGACAATTTTATACAGAAGCAACCATAACTACTCAAGCGTTGAGGACAACACTTTTTGAAGGAGAGGAGAATGTTAGGTCCCTATACTACTAGTGTAACCCCCTATTTTTATTGGTGCAACCCCCTTATTGTATTAGTGTGCACATATAGTCCCCATGTTGTTATTATTGTGCCCCATAGAATCCCACTATTGTTATTGTTGTGCCCCTAAAATATTATTGTTATGTAGGCTCTAATTGTATTGGGACCCCTTAGACTCCTATATATAGAAAGGAGGTTTTGTCATTTGTATCATCCAAAAATTGTTCATTTGTGTAATGTAAAGGAGGTTTCCCCCTCGAAGAGGCTGATTTTGAAGTCGTTGATCTATATTTTGTTCTATTTTGTGAGCTAGTTGCATAACATGTTGTCATCAATGACAACACCATTCAACATTTCCCATAGCATATATTGGTGTTCATTATAGTTTGTGAGTGACTGTATTTATGTGTTCTTTATTTTCTACATATTATCAATTGCACGTATAAGCAACACAATAGTACTAATAGAATTCAAATCTAAAGGAATCAACCCTTCATAGTATAGATTTTGGATTATTTTAATATATACGTTGTGATGAATTGTCTAGTTAAATATCCATGGCAATTTACATATCACATTGGTATTAGAGAAGGTTTCTTTTGGTATTTTTTGGGAAGTTACAAGGGGTTGGATCGGTTTAAGAAAAAAGTCATAAAAGCCTAGCCATGGATGAAAAATCAATTTATGACAACCTTTGGGATCCAACAAAGGAGAGGTTTACGTGGCTGGAAATGCAAGTTGCAGATATAAACCATAATGTGAGCCTCCTCATGGAATACCTAACCAATAAGCTCAGGATGTTTAGAGAGGATGCAGGTTCTAATTTATCAGCCACATCAAAGGGGCAGTCGAGGGATTAGGACGAACAAGAGGAGGAGTCTCGGAAACCTGAAAAAGAGTAATCAAGTTTGAGTGTCATGAATCATTCACATACTCTCTTCAAGATGGAAGAAAAGGTGGAAATCAAGTTGTATCAAGGTGCGATAGATGCATTGAAATTAAATCATTGGTTGCAACACTTAGTGGTTTATTTTAATGTTCACCATATAGAGGAGGAATAGAAAATTCCATTTTCTCATTTGAAATTAAAGGGTCATACCCTAACTTGATGGGCAATCCACATGAAAACCCTTAGGTTGGAGGGGGATCCTCCGGTAACTAAGTGAGAGGATTTTAAAACTCTCATAAAGTCTCAATTCTACCCAGCAGATGTAGAGGACTAATGGATCCGATAACATTACTTTAGCCAAACATGGAAATAATTTTGGGTATCTCTCCCAAGAATCTAGATGTTCTCCTCAAGAATTTTGGGGGTGTACATAGACATGTGTGAAAGCAAGTGATCTTGTTCAAGAATGGTGGATGAGGCTTGTGTACAAGCACAGATATTGGAAAACATTGACCAAAATAAAGGGAAATCAAGTGGTTCAAAGAAGAAGGAACACCAAGAACCTCCCGACAGGAAGAAGTGGAAAGCAGGGAAGGACAATAAGACAATAGCTACATCACACAAGTGCAAATATCCTAGCATACACTGCAACATTAATGGTCACATAAAGGATAAGTGTTGGAACTTGCATTTAGAGCTCAACTTGAGGAACCATAAGAAGGATGTGAAGAAAAATCTCATAGCCACAAATTTGAGCAATTAGGTGGAAATCAACTCAGACATGGATGAGAAATTTGTCTGCACATTAGAGAAAAAGAGGGTGAATATGAGTAGTCGTTGGCAATAGGAAGAGAAGGAGATGAGAAAACTCTTCCGCATAAAGATATAGGTTAAAAATTGGAGCTCTATTTGACTCAATATCATAAGAGAATCTCATAGTAGTAGATATATTTAACAAAATTGGACATGAGGTTCATGACCATCCTAGCCCATATCCATTGGGATGGATCAATAAGGAGGTATATATAAAGGTAACCCTATCGATATTTATATTATTGATGAAGTAGAAGTGGATGTAGTTCCAATTGATGTATGTGGAGTTATGTTTGGGAGTCCCTAAATGTACATGCAAGATGAAATCTTCATGAGGAGAGCCAACTAATGCCACCTCGTCAGGGACAAAAAATCCTTCATCATCAATGTGCACAAGGGAAAGTCAAATATTTCACTGGAAAGTGCCAATTAAGTTAAGAAACTGATGAATTCTAGCAAGAAGTATGTTTTATCTTAAGAGAAACAACTTATATAAGGGTTATTGAGAGAAAAGGCATCTCTAGAAGGGTGCACTAAGGAACAGAGACAGCAATTAGAATATTTTTTATAGGTATGCAAGAGAGTGTTCTAGGAGCCTAAAGAGACACCAGCTAAGAGGGAAGTGGAGCACACAATCCAACTAATGATGAACTCTCTATTTCCAAGCATCGAATTGAACAGATGGTTTGTTCTAGAAGAAAATGAGGTGAAGAAACAGTTGCAACAATTGTTGGAGTAGGGTGTTACTTGACGAAGCACCTCACCATGTGAGCCACCCATTATAATTGTGCTAAATAAGGATGAGACTTGGCGAATATGCATTATTGGGTGTTAAAAAAAATTATGCTTAGGAATAGATACCCTCTACCCATGATTGATGACATGTTGAACTAGTTGCAACAAGAAAAACACTTCACCGAGTTAGATTTAAAATGAGGGTATCACCTAGTTGGAGTCAAAGAAAAAGATACTTAGAAGATTATCTCCAAAACTAGACAAGGTTTGTATGAGTCGTTAGTCATGCCATTTAGTCTATGCAATGAACCAACTACGATCATGAGATTAATGAATGATATATTGTGCCTATATATAGATTCATTTTTTATTGTTTATTTAGATGATATATTGGTATACAATGCTAACTAGGAGGATCATATATCACATTTGATGCAAGTTCTAGATAGAGACATTGAAGAAGCACCAATCTTTGGAAAATCTCAAGAAGTGTGAGTTTACACAGCAATTCTTGGTGTAATTAGGGTATGTTATTGGTGCAGGGGAACTTAAGATAGATCTTGTGAAGATGGAGGCCATCATGAAGTGGTTGGTGCCTACAAATGTTTCAAAGGTTAGGAATTTTGTTGGGGCAACACATGACCAGATTGGATATTGGTAGCCACCCACCTCTTCCGTTGACTCAAAATTTCTCTATCTTCTTGGTAGTTTTACGATGGTTTTTTAGGTCCCAAACTTCTGAGGCCATTTTGAGGCCCTAAACGATGTTTTTTGGCAATTCAGGGGATAAATGGTTTTCATGGCATGCCTTAGCCCTAGTTGAAAGTTATAGTTCTCATATAATTATTTCTAATGTGCTACTATGTGCTTCAAATAGATATTGTATGCAAAAGTTGTACCCCAAGGAAGTTGATGTACCAACTGACCACCTCGAGGCCTGCAAAGCTTTTAACACTTCATCTTCTAGGATTAGGGTTTTGAACCTCTAGGGTTCTTACTTTATGTTAAAAATCCATTATTTCAACCTATTGTAATAGCTTTTGCAAATGCGTGTAGCCTCCATATTTCTCTCTGCATAGATAGATACCACCATTCTAGTCAGTTTATGTTCTACAATATTCTATTATTTCATTTATTAATAGAAGTTGGGTTTTCACCATATTACTATGATTTCTATTATATTTTTGTGTGTTTATGTTTGTTTCATTCCAGTTTTTGCCTTTTATTTCATTCCTTGTATAATGTAAATTAGTGGTATTAGAGTAATATACTCCTTGTTTCTTGGTGCATGTCGCCAATGATGTTAGGGTATAGAGAGTTAGGTCTCAAACACTTGGGAACAATCACTCTCACCAACACAAGTGACCTCCCATGGTGAAACAAAGAGAGATTACAAAATGGGAAATCCTATCAAGTTTTTGCTTGAGGAAGCACTCAAGTGAGAGAGGAATGAGATGATCGACAATTTTTCCCAGGTCCTTTGATGACTTCCAATACTGGCCAAGGAACCTTCAACCAAAATTTTTGGAGGTGTGATACCCTTTAAGGTATAAGTTAACTTTGATATCCCCTTATTTTAAGGTCAAATAGATGTAAATCCTTTGGAGAAATGGTTAAATATGTTAGAGAGTAATTACTTTGTCCAAAAAAAATCGACAATGAAAATGTCACCTTTGCACTCTTGAAATCCATTCTACATGTAAAATATTGGTGCGAAGGTTACTAGGAGAGACAAAATGGAAATGAATCAATGATATTCAAGGTAGCACCTGTTAGTGTCAGTCTTTCCAGCCTTCCTCCAGTGATCAAATATGCTCTTACAAAGTGGTCTCAGAGTGTCAAGGTCAAATTTTGTCATTTCAGGGAGTCTTCAAGCAAAATTTGGTCACTAGGCATTAGGTCTAGGGTTTGCTTTTACTCCTTTCAAAGTTGCCCAAACGTCGGTCCATGTCACCATTCAGCTGAGTATATCATCATTCAGAAGGTTTTTATCCTCATGTCAGGTTCCACTGGGTCATTTTACACCTTGTTCATGCCTCAGTTGCGCCTAGGCAAGGTTCATTTCCCTCTCCTAGGGTTTTGAAGGAAATTTCTCTTGGCTAGCCAAATCATCAGCAAAAATTGTATCCAGATGTTCATACACCTTCCCCTATCCTTCATGTACCTTATTAAACACTTCCCATCACTGAGATCCCCCAAATTCCTCATTTTT
>APFE031459774.1:7093-50169 GCA_000404065.3 Pinus taeda | reverse complement strand
ATTCAACAAAACTTCAAAAAATCAATTTCAAACTCCTTGTACTTCATACCTAGCCTAAAATTAGTTATCAATTTAGTCATCTCGACCTTATTGACTATCTTTTGCCGAGATCGACTCGGAGAGGGCCCTCTCCTGTCCTCGTAGGGCTAGCTACGAGGCTGAGCGTGGTTTGATGTAGCCTTATGTTTTACCTTATTTTAGCGTAAGGTAGATTTGAGCGCTAACATAGTTGCGACCATACTGGGGAAGAACTGGTTTGCTTGTTAGTGTTATTTTATTTATAGCTACAGACGAAGTCTGAAGTCACGCTAGGTAGCCTTCGAATTGCACATTGCTCTGCGAGTGCATAGTAGATAAATGTTGCTTCAGTCAATCTTCGATCTAGCTTGTAATCGTAACACTTAAATTATAAATTGCCCCAGTACATGTATCGAGTTCAGATCTGATAGTTGATGGTGGACAACGATCAAACGTTGGCAAGGCTAAAATCATTCACCTGACGACTCTAAATCATTTTCGAGATCAGATCCAAAGACTCCACTGGAGGATGATCCCGACCTGCAAAAACATGAAAGGACAACATGGACAGATCAGGTATTCAAGTTGGAATTTCATCCAAGACATTTTGTTCTTTGTCATAAATTATTTCTTCTCTTTTCCCAAGAATGTAAAGAAGGCTTTGCAAAGTATACTATGCTTGAGAAGAGATCCTCGGCCTGCAGTTGATTCTTTCCCTTTGAAAAGTGTGAAAACCAAAGATTTGCATGCCTTTGAGCTTGATCAAGATCCTTTTTCTGAATTTTGTGATGACCATTTTCAAATTGATGAGCCCCAAGCAACCAAGATTAATTCTATACCTACTGTAAATACCCCTACACCTTGTAAAATTCCAGATCGGTATAAACCTCTTGTTTTACCGTCTGTTCTTCATGCTTTCCCCAAAAAATATGATCTATACTTGCCGAGGTTTGATGGTGAATGTAAGAATGTCAACGCTGAGCAACATGTGCAGAATTTTGAGTCTTTTCTAGATCTTTTTGAAGTTGATGCAGAGGATGTTAGTATTAGGCTTTTTGCTCTTTCTTTGCAAGGCCAAGTGAAGAGTTGGATCAAAGCCCTGCCTGATGCGAGCGTCACAGATTTCCAGAAGTTTGTCAAAGTTTTCCTTCACAGGTGGATGATTGGACAGAACCCTTTCCTTATTATAGAAGATTATAATCAGCTGGAAAGAATGCCAGGGGAGACAATACAACAATTTTCTGCCAGATTTAACCAAGTTTATTATTCAATGCTAGTTGATATAAGACCTTCTCCTAGATCTACCCTCTTGCACTACCCGAGTGCCTTCGATTTGGAAATGGAGTTTCAGCTGAGAGAAAAGGATATTGCAACACTTCACAAGATGCAGAATAAGGCAGTGAATGTAGAGGCTCATTTGCTGATCTTGAGGGCAAGGTTGAAGGAAGAAGAAAAGAAGAATATTTCAGAGCAGCTGACACTTTCAAAGGAAAATCTTGATCTTTTCATAAATGCAGTAGAGGAGATGGTGCGGAAAATGACTGCAAAAAATGAAAGTGACATTCAAAAACAAGCGGCTGACCCAAAACATTTTGTTTCTGATCCCATTTGTCATAGTGATTGTTTTATAGATCATTGTGAAGAAGAGAGAGCTGTTGATATGATGTGTATGTTTGATGATGAATTGCCTCAGTTTTATCAGTATGATGATGATTATGTTCTCCAAAAAGAAGCTAATCTTGCAGATGGATCAGCAACTAGTTTGTGGGAGGAGGAAGTTCACTTTCAGCAGCTCGAATACAGTGATCAACCAATGCATATGAGCTATGACAATCATGAGGAAAGTGCATCAAAGTTTGAAGTAAGTGAAGGATCTTTGCCTTTTTGTTTTGATTCGTTTCAGTTCATCAGAGATAACTACCATGCAATCAGAAATCAAATGTCAAAAAGTCTTGATTTGAACCATCTTGAGAGCAATGAAAATTTTGTTCAAGACTTCTCATATTCATATTTGCAACCCCCGAAAGCCATTGATTTTCAAGTTGCAGTTGAAGACTTGGAAGTGGACACACATGATTTAATGATTCAAGGTGACTCCGTACCATTCTGTTTTGAATCATTTCAGTTTTTGAAAGGCAGATTGCATAGTAAATCTTCAAATGAACAACCTATAACAAATCAGCAATCTCTCAGTGTTAATGTTGAGGATGAGACAGATAATAAAATTCTTGAGCAGCCTGTAGCATCAGATTTGTAGCCACCAAATGAAATTGAAGGGCAGATTACAGATGAAGGTGTGGAAGATGAAATACACGATTTGATGATGTAGGAAGATTCTATACCCTTTTGTTTCGAAACATTTTAGTTTATAAGGCAGAATCTTCGTAAAATCTCTCCATAAAAAGATGAACAACTAGAAGGATGTCATATATTTTCAATGGATACATTACAGCAGTCTTCTCAATTTTTTGATAATCCTATTGCACGTGTGTTGGATGATGTTTGATGCAAAAGTTTTCCTTCATTAACTAACCATGTGCCGGAAAAGAATATTGATGATAATCTTCTTCAAAGTTCGCCTTCATTCTCTTGTTTAATAGATTTTTCATTACAAAGCCCTTATCAAGGTTTGCAGTCATATGAGGAGATTGATGAAGGAGACTTTTGTTCTATTTGTAATCAGCAACGGAGTTTGGTTTTTCATAAATTTCAGGATCCTTTTGATAGCTTGCTGCAATCACCAAAGAAACACAGCACAGATGTGAGGGAAGTCTTGATATCCAGCTATGAAGATTACTTATACCATAGCTATGTTTATGAAGATCCTTTCACAGTATTCTTGCATTCATCCAGTCAATTTATGCTTTGCAAGTTTATCAGCAGTCAGCTTGAGCTCAAATTTCCATCGGAGTTTCCTTTCGACTCTTTCATTTTCCTGTGCATCAGAAAGCATGTGGGAAGAAATCAAACAGCAGCCAGGATGCTTACATGGTTACATTGGTTGTTCCATTTCACTTGATCAGGTGATGAATGAAACTGCTAGAGTAGGTTTTGATGAATAAGCTCCATTTGAGCATCATTTCCAGTTTTTTGTTTGTGTTTAAGTATCGAGTCAGTTCTTAGTTGAGTGAGAGTCAATTTGTGTCGTCAAGTCATCAGTTTTTAGTCATGCATTTCAGTTTGCGTTTTTGACTCCATTGCCCAATGGATAAGGCATTGGTCTACTCTCCCAAAGATCTGACGTTCTTGGCACCTCCAAGGAGCTACCATCCCCATTGGAGCCAATGTTAGTATCAGCCTTTCCAGCCTTCCTCCAGTGATCAAATATGCTCTTACAAAGTGGTCTCAGAGTGTCAAGGTCAAATTTTGTCATTTCAGGGAGTCTTCAAGCAAAATTTGGTCACTAGGCATTAGTCTAGGGTTTGCTTTTACTCCTTTCAAAGTTGCCCAAACGTCGGTCCATGTCCACCATTCAAGCTGAGTATATCATCATTCAGAAGGTTTTTATCCTCATGTCAGGTCCACTGGGTCATTTTACACCTTGTTCATGCCTCAGTTGCCGCCTAGGCAAGGTTCATTTCCCTCTCCTAGGGTTTTGAAGGAAATTTCTCTTGGCTAGCCAAATCATCAGCAAAAATTGTATCCAGATGTTCATACACCTTCCCCTATCCTTCATGTACCTTATTAAACACTTCCCATCACTGAGATCCCCCAAATTCCTCATTTTTGCACAAACAGTAGTTTCTTGCCACAACTTGGCAATTTTCTAGGCTAGGCCTGTGTTTTTCCCTTTTGAACCCCTTCCCCTCACTCGATCTCTGAGATTCCAGTTTCCCCTGCTTCCTAACATCCCTTCCTACTTCCCAAAATTTCCCCAATAATTTAGAAGCCCCTTATCCCCTTCATTTCGCTTCATTTCGACAAAATTCCTTGTTTCACACATCGGGATAAGTTTCACTTAAAAGATGTTTCAGAGCAATAAAAGATGAATTTTGGAAACCTGAGATAGGATTTTGTCCACAACATTCCAACCAAGAAAAACCTCCCTCAATTTTTACACAGGTATCATGGTTTTAGAGAAATATCAAAAATGTCGTTACCTCATGAGAATTGAATGCACCTCTAAAGTGACCTTGGGAAAATCAAGATTTCTCCTAGCATGGTTGGCCAAATGACTTTCTTGATGAGTCAAATGATAACTAGACACAAATATCTTTCCAATGAGCTATCATGAACTCCATTTCGAGTTGGGTAAGGCATTCACAAGTTGACTGCAACAGCACTCTGCCTTGAGGCAGCCTCATTTGGCACATTTTGACCAGTCTTGGGAGATTTGATGTTTGACAATGCAAATGAACTCCAAATTGAAAAATTCCAGTTGGGTTGGAAATTAGACACAAAGGGATTTCCAACGAGCTATCTTGCACCCGATTTTGACACCGGGAAGGCATCCAAAAGCCTAATGGAAAATGCACTATGTAGCTGGGTGCGCGCGGCGCATCAGAGGCGCCCGATGCATTGGGTGAGGCGCGTGGCGCACTGGTTTTTAAGCCCGAAATTTGCTTGGAAAGGCATCAAATTGCCTCCTATCTGCACAAACTTTCACGTAGGCTCATATTCACTACTTGTGCTTGGTTTTTGAAAAGTTAATGTAATGGAAAACCCTCCTTTTTCAATATAAAAAGTGTTGTAGGGTTTGGAAACAGTGTGTTACCAAGGTTGTATTCTTCCTCATTTCCCTTTGGCATATTTGGCACTTGAAGACAAAGACATCAAGCCTTCATTCCACACTTTCAACAAATCAAACATACACTTGGCATATACTTTCATTACCATGGAGGCGGACAACAAGACATCATACAACCAAGATAGAGATTCCATCAATGAATTGCATGCACCAAGAAGACACTAAAACGGCGGAAAAATCCCGATCCACTTCAAATTTTGGCCGAGGCTTCATTGGCGGGGCACAATACATGATATAGGATCTTCACTCCGAATTTGAGAAAATTCAGGGAAAATTTTGTCATTTTGAAATTTTTAGCTTGCAAAACAGGTTTTTTTGGCTCAACGCATAGCGCGCCGCACGCGACCGATAAGATCGGGAGATCCAAATCACAAAATGGCTTGTAGTTTTGGATTTTTCATGATGAATTATAGATGCTCAGCTATTTCCAAATCATTTCATCAAGTTCTGGGTGATGAAAAGGCTCAAAAGCACCATGAAAATCACCTTTCTGCCACCTTTTGCACCAGCAGGAAGTACCTCCTGGAGAATGCACTTTTGGAGAGGCCAATGGACACCAAATTGGAAAATTCCACTTGCGTTGGAAAGTAGACATCCAGGGATTTCGAGCAAGCCAACCTGAGCTCAATTTGGATGCTGAGAAATGCCCCTAAAATAGGTGGAAAGGCGCGCAACGCATAGGGCTCAGGCGCGCAGCGCACAGGGATTTTTGGTCAAATTTTCACCTTCCAGCTCAGAATTTCGGCCAGTTATGACTAGTTTCACCTCTTGATGTGATGTTTGACCCAAATTGATGTAATTTTATCTGTATGATGTAATTTTGGTACATTTTTACTTGTTCTAGACGATTCATTCCCTAAAAGGTGAAAATTAAATGAATGAATTAATTTCCTAGCATATAGGGGTAAGTTGTTTGACTACCTAGATTTCAGTTCCTTGTTTAGAATTAGTTCAAACAGCTACTAGAATGATGAGCTCGACCCCTAGAGGCAAGGAAAGGGGTTAGGATGGTCTATATGATGTAATTTCTCAATCATTTTCAGAGGTTGGAGAGGTTGGACTCTTGGGAATAGCTTGACACTCTATTGTACATATTTTATTTGCATTTTTGGCAAAGGAAAGACTAGAGTTTTGCAGCACTATTTGGGATTCATGTGGCTTTATGTGTTGATGGTGTGCTTCTTTCAGTATTTGTAAGTTGTTTATGTGTATCGCTTTCCTTCTCTTATCTTCTGCAATTGAACAAATGAAGTGCTAAGGTAGAATCCATAATTTGCTATGCTCTGCCTTTAAGTTTGTTTGATTTTCCATGTTTTCATCTGTTTATGGAGAATCATTGAAAGTTTCTTGCTCTCCTTAACCTCTCACCAGTCAGATCTATCCATTCAGTCTATTTAAAGGCATCGAAAAAATCGCCTATCTTGCCCCAAGTAGACCTCTGCAAAAGTTGTGCCTCATCCACGCACCCAAAATTGCCTTTCCCTTGAATTCAACAAAACTTCAAAAAATCAATTTCAAACTCCTTATACTTCATACCTAGCCTAAAATTAGTTATCAATTTAGTCATCTCGACCTTATTGACTATCTTTTGCCGAGATCGACTCGGAGAGGGCCCTCTCCTGTCCTCATAGGGCTAGCTACGAGGCTGAGCATGCTTTGATGTAGCCTTGAGTTTTACCTTATTTCAGCCTAAGGTAGATTTGAGCGCTAACATAGTGGCGACCATACTGGGGAAGAACTGGTTTGCTTGTTAGTGTTATTTGATTTATAGCTACAGACGAAGTCTGAAGTCACGCCAGGTAGCCTTCGAACTGCACATTGCTCTGCTAGTGCATAGTAGATAAATGTTTCTTCAGTTGATCTCTGGTCTAGCTTGTAATCGTAACACTTAACTTATAAATTGCCTCGGTACATGTATCATGTTCAGATCTGATAGTTTATGGTGGACAACGATCAGACACTGGCAAGGCTGAAATCATTCACGTGGCGACTCTAAATCATTTTCGAGATCAGATCCAAAGACTCCACTAGAGGATGATCCTGACCAGCAAAAACATGAAAGGACAACATGGACAGATCAGGTATTCAAGTTGGAATTTCATCCAAGAAATTTTGTTCTTTGTCATAAATTATTTCTTCTCTTTTCCCAAGAATGTCAAGAAGGCTTTGCAAAGTATACTATATTTGAGAAGAGATCCTCGGCCTGTAGTTGATTCTTTCCCTTTGAAGATTGTGAATTACAAATATTTGCATACCTTTGAGCTTGATCAAGACCTTTCTTCTAAATTTTGTGATGACCATCTTCAAATTGATGAGCCCCAAGAGACCAAGACTAATTCTATACTTGCTGTACATACCCCTACACCTTGTGAAATTCCAGATCGGTATAAACCTCTTGTTTTACCTTCTGTTCTCCATGCTTTCCCCAAAAACTATGATCTATACTTGCCGAGGTTCGATGGTGAAAGTAAGAATGTCAACGCTGAGCAACATGTGCAGAATTTTGAGTCTTTTCTAAATCTTTTTGAAGTTGATGCAGAGGATGTTAGTATTAGGTTTTTTGCTCTTTCTTTGCAAGGCCAAGTGAAGAGTTGGTTCAAAGCCCTGCCTGATGCGAGCATCACAGATTTCCAGAAGTTTGTCAAGGTTTTCCTTGACAAGTGGATGATTGGACAAAACCATTTCCTTATTATAGAAGATTATATTCAGCTGAAAAGAATGCCAGGGGAGACAGTACAACAATTTTCTGCCAGATTTAACCAAGTTTATTATTCAATGCTAGTTGATATAAGACCTTCTCCTAGATCTGCTCTCTTGCACTACCCGGGTGCCTTCAATCCGGAAATGGAGTTTTAGCTGAGAGAAAAGGATATTGCAACACTTTACAAGATGCAGAATAAGGCAGTGAATGTAGAGGCTCATTTGCTGATCTTGAGGGCAAGGTTGAAGGAAGAAGAAAAGAAGAATATTTCAAAGCAGCTGACACTTTCAGAGGAAAATCTTGATCTTTTCGTAAATGTAGTAGAAGAGATGGTGTGGAAAATGACTGCAAAAAATGAAAGTGACATTCAAAAACAAGCGGCTGACCCAAAACATTTTGTTTCTAATCCCATTTGTCATAGTGATTTTTTTATAGATCATTGTGAAGAAGAGAGAGCTGTTGATATGATGTGTATGTTTGATGATGAATTGCCTCAGTTTGATCAGTATGATGATGATTATGTTCTCCAAAAAGAATCTAATCTTGCAGATGGATCAATAGCTAGTTTGTGCGAGGAGGAAGTTCACTTTCAGCAGCTCGAATACAATGATCAACCGATGCATATCAGCTATGACAATGATTTGGAAAGTGCATCAAATTTTGAAGTAAGTGAAGGATCTTTGCCTTTTTGTTTTGATTCGTTTCAGTTCATCAGAGATAACTACCATGCAATCAGAAATCAAACGTCAAAAAGTCTTGATTTGAATCATCTTGAGAGCAATCAAAATTTTGTTCAAGACTTCTCATATTCAGATTTGCAACTCCCGAAAGCCATTGATTGTCAAGTTGCAGATGAAGACTTGGAAGTGGACACACATGATTTAATGATTCAAGGTGACTCCGTACCATTCTGTTTTGAATCATTTCAGTTTTTGAAAGGCAGATTGCATAGTAAATATTCAAATGAACAGCCTATAACAAATTAGCAATCTCTCAGTGTTAATGTTGAGGATGGGACAGATAATAAAATTCTTGAGCAGCCTGTAGCATCAGATTTGTAGCCACCAAATGAAATTGAAGGGCAGATTACTGATGAAGGTGTGGAAGATGAAATACACGATTTGATGATGTAGGAAGATTCTATACCCTTTTTTTTCGAAACATTTCAGTTTATAAGGTAGAATCTTCGTAAAATCTCTCAAGAAAAAGATGAACAGCTAGAAGGATGTCATACATTTTCAATGGATACATTACAGCAGTCTTCTCAAGTTTTTGATAATCCTATTGCACGTGTGTTGGATGATGTTTGCTGTAAAAGTTTTCCTTCATTAACTAACCATGTGCCGGAAAAGAATATTGATGATAATCTTCTTCAATGGTCGCCTTCATTCTCTTGTTTAATAGATTTTTCATTACAAAGTCCTTATCAAGGTTTGCAGTCATATGAGGAGATTGATGAAGGAGACTTTTGTTCTATTTGTAATCAGCAACGGAGTTTTGTTTTTCATAAATTTCAGGATCCTTTTTATAGCTTGCTGCAATCACCAAAGAAACACAACACAGATGTGAGGGAAGTCTTGATATCCAGCTATGAAGATTACTTATACCAGAGCTATGTTTATGAAGATCCTTTCACAGTATTCTTGCAGTCATCCAGTCAATTTGTGCTTTGCAAGTTTATCAGCAGTCAGCTTGAGTTCAAATTTCCATCGGAGTTGCCTTTCGACTCTTTCATTTTCCTGCGCATCAGAAAGCATGTGGGAAGAAATCAAACAGCAGCCAGGATGCTTACATGGTCACATTGGTTGTTCCATTTCACTTGATCAGGTGATGAATGAAGTTGTTAGA
Organism: Pinus taeda; assembly: GCA_000404065.3. Lineage (NCBI taxonomy): Eukaryota > Viridiplantae > Streptophyta > Pinopsida > Pinales > Pinaceae > Pinus > Pinus taeda. The sequence goes on along the minus strand of APFE031459774.1, from coordinate 40,855 downwards.
GTAGGTTTTGATGAATAAGCTCCACTTTGAGCATCATTTCCAGTTTTTCGTTTGTGTTTAAGTATTGAGTCAGTTCTTAGTTGAGTGAGAGTCAATTTGTGTCGTCAAGTCATCAGTTTTCAGTCATGCATTTCAGTTTGAGTTTTTGACTCCATTGCCCAATGGATAAGGCGCTGGTCTGCTCTCCCAAAGATCTGACGTTCTTGGCACCTCCAAGGAGCTACCATCCCCTTTGGAGCCAATGTTAGTATCAGCCTTTCTAGCCTTCCTCCAGTGATCAAATATGCTCTTACAAAGTGGTCTCAGAGCGTCAAGGTCAAATTTTGTCATTTCAGGGAGTCTTCAAGCAAAATTTGGTCACTAGGAATTAGGTCTAGGGTTTGCTTTTACTCCTTTCAAAGTTACCCAAATGCCTGTCCATGTCACCATTCAGCTGAGTCTATCATCATTCAGAAGGTTTTTATCCTCATGTAAGGTTCCACTGGTTCATTTTACACCTTGTTCATGCCTTAGTTGTGCCTAGGCAAGGTTCATTTCCCTCTCGTAGGGTTTTGAAGGCAATTTCTCTTGGATGGCCAAATCATCATAAAAACTTGCATCCAGATGTTCATACACCTTCCCCTATCCTTCATGTACCTCATTAAACACTTCCCATCACTGAGATCCCCCAAATTCCTCATTTTTGCACAAACCCTAGTTTCTTGCCACAACTTGGCAATTTTCTAGGCTAGGCCTGGGTTTTGCCCTTTTGGACCCCTTCCCCTCACTCGATCTCTGAGATTCCACTTTCCCCTACTTCCTAACATCCCTCCCTACTTCCCAAAATTTCCCCAATAATTTAGAAGCCCCTTATCCGCTTCATTTCCTTTCATTTCGACAAAATCCCTTGTTTCACACATCAGGATAAGTTTCACTTAAAAGATTTTTCAGAGCAATCCAAGATAAATTTTGGAAACTTGAGAGAGGTTTTTGTCCACCACATGCCAAAGAAGAAAAAACTCCCTCACTTTTTACACAAGTATCATGGTTCTAGAGAAATGTCAAAAATATCGTTGCCTCAATGGAATTGAATGTACCTCTGAAGTGACCTTGGGAAAATCAAGATTTCGCCTAGCATGGTTGGCCAAATGACTTTCTTTATGAATCAAATGATAACTAGACAAAAATAGATTTCCAATGAGCTATCATGAACTCAATTTGGAGTTGAGAAAGGCATCCAAAAGTTGACTGCAACAGCACTCTGCCTTGAGGTAGCCTCATTTGGCACATTTTAACCAGTCTTGGGAGATTTGATTTTTGACAAGGCAAATGAACTCCAAATTGAAAAATTCCAGTTGGGTTGGAAAGTAGACTCAAAGGTATTTCTAATGAGCTATCTTTCACCCGATTTTGACACCAAGAAGGCATCCAAAAGCCTCATGGAAAATGAACTATGTAGCTGGGTGCACGCGGCGAATTGGGTAAGGCGCACGGCGCATCAGGGGCGCGCGGCGTATCAGGCACAAAAATGCAGTGTAAAATTACACGTGCGCGGCGCATCAGAGGCGCACGGTGCATTGGGCGAGGTGCACGGCGCACTGGTTTTTAAGCCCAAAATTTTCTTGGAAAGGCATCAAATTGCCTCCTCTCTGCACAAACTTGCAGGTAGGCTCATATTCACTACTTGTGCTTGGTTTTTGAAAAGTTAATGTAATGGGTTCATGATATATTTGCCTTATAAATACAAGTTGGAAAACCCTCCTTTTTCAATATAAAAAGTGTTGTAGGGTTTGGAAACAGTGTGTTACCAAGGTTGTATTCTTCCTCATTTCCCTTTGGCATATTTGGCACTTGAAGACAAAGACATCAAGCCTTCATTCCTCATTTTAAACAAATCAAACATACACTTGGCATAGACTTTCAATACCATGGAGGCGGACAACAACACATCATACAACCAAGACAAAGATTCCATCAATGAACTGCATGCACCAGGAAGACACTAAAACGGCGGAAAAATCCTGATCCACTTCAAATTTTGGTCGAGGCTTCATTGGCGGGGCACAATACATGATAGAGGGTCTTCACTCCGAATTTGAGCAAATTCGGAGAAAATTTTGTCATTTTGAAATTTTTGGCTTGCAAAACAGGTTTCTTGGCTCAACGCATAGCGCGCCGCGCGCGACCCATAAAATTGGGAGATCCAAATCTCAACTGGCTTGTAGTTTTGGATTTTTCATGATGAATTATACATGCTCAACTATTGCCAAAGCATTTCATCAAGTTCTGGGTGACCAAAAGGCTCAAAAGCACCATGAAAATCACCTTTCTACCACCTTTTGCACCAGCAAGAAGTACCTCCAGGAGAATGCACTTTTGGAGGGGAAAATGGACACCAAATTGGAAACTTCCACTTGGGTTCGAAAGTAGACATCCAGGGCTTTCGAACAAGCCAACCTGAGCTCAATTTGGATGCCGAGAAGTGCCCCAAAAATAGGTGGAAAGGCACGCGGCGCATAGGGCTCAGGCGCACGGCGCACAGGGTTTTTGGTCAAGTTTTCACCTTCCAGCTCAGAATTTCGGCCAGTTATGACTAGTTTCACCTCTTGATGTGATGTTTGACCCAGCTTGATGTAATTTGATGTGTATGATGTAATTTTGGCACATTTTTACTTGTTCTAGAGGATCATTCACTAAAAGGTGCAAAATTAAATGAATGAATTAGTTTTCCTAGCATATAGGGGTTAGTTTTACTACTAGATTTCAGTCCTGTTTAGAATTAGTCAACAACTCTAGAATGATGAGCTCACCCTAGAGGCAAGAAAGGTTTAGGATGGTCTATATGATGTAATTTCTCAATCATTTTCAGAGGTTGGAGAGGTTGGACTCTTGGGAATAGCTTGACACTCTATTGTACATATTTTATTTGCATTTTTGGCAAAGGAAAGACTAGGATTTTGCAGCACTATTTGGGATTCATGTGGCTTTATGTGTTGATGGTGTGCTTATTTCAGTATTTGTAAGTTGTTTATGTGTATCGCTTTCCTTATCTTATCTTCTGTAATTGAACAAATGAAGTGTTAAGGTAGAGTCCATAATTTGCTATGCTTTGCCTTTAAGTTTGTTTGATTTTCCATGTTTTCATCTGTTTATGGAGAATCCTTGAAAGTTTCTTGCTCTCCTTAACCTCTCACCAGTCATATCTATCCATTCATTCTCTTTAAAGGCATCAAAAACAATTACCTATCTGCCCCAAGTAAACCTCTGCAAAAGCTGTGCCCAATCCCCGCACCCAAAATTGCCTTTCCTGAATTCATCAAAAACTTCAAAAAATCAATTTCAAACTCCTTGTACTTCATACCTAGCCTAAAATTAGTTATCAATTTAGTCATCTCGACCTTATTGACTATATTTTGCCGAGATTGACTCGGAGAGAGCCCTCTCCTGTCCTCGTAGTGCTAGCTACGAGGCTGAGCGTGGTTTGATGTAGCCTTGAGTATTACCTTATTTCGGCCTAAGGTAGATTTGAGCGCTAACAGTAAATGCAGCAGAGACACACAAGGCACAATTTTTGAAGACCTTCTAAGTGCCTTCGATCCTCAAACTTATATGCCAATGTACTGGATCTGGTCGTCACCATCCAGATCCCTAGCTCCAAGATAACTACTTAATTTTGCAAGCAAGTCCACTATTTTATTGTATGTCTTGGACCACGTTAGATTACAAAGCATTCAATTTTTTTTAATGAAACCCAAGGCTCCATTTTGCAAATCCGTATCTTTTGGTCCCATATTTTCCAAGTGATATAATCATATATCAAGGCTCGTGACTACCCAATTCCAAAGCTATTCTGATGTCTAGAATCATTGTCAATAATTTAATAACACCTGGTTTTAATTCTAGAGAAATATCGTTCCTCCAACTGCTGTAGTTTCTTTTAGCTGCTTCATCACAAAATTTAAAAATCTGTTTACTTGTTTTTGAATTTCTAATATAGTAGATGCCTTGATTCTCTACTTTTATTGACATGTTTGCTCCAGTTGCAGCATTTTTATCACAATCTACCCCTCATATTCAATCCAGATCCTATACTTAGTCACATCCAACATTTTGGCCGATATGGGTTTTGCAAAGAAGATGGCAATGATTGAAATCTATTTATGAGATCTTGGAAGAAAATCCTATTCCTGGCAAGTTGAATTCTCCAAATGATATATTTGCACAGAATATCATTAGGTAATTAATGTTCCACTCCAGGCCAAAAATATTTACTAACCCCACCAGAAGTAGGCATTAGTAGATACCAGAAACAGATAACAATAAATAGTCTTGGCAACTAAAAGCAGGGCTATCAATCAACATGGCTTAAAATGATTATCTGGACTTATGTTTATGTTTCATTTTCCTTCAAGTCAGGAATAGTTCCACTATGACCATCCATCTTTGTAAGAATAGAAATTGTTAGCATTCTAGAAAGTAATTTCTTGTGCAGCGATCTTAGATAAAGTTGGTGGTAGAAGTGTAGTCACGACACAAGAAGATTCTTAAAGATCCACACAAAGCTTCCCTGTCATGTGGTTGACAAGCCTGAAGGCCAAGGCCAGCTTCTTCCTCTTGTTCCAAAAATTGTTTTCCTTTTGCTCCTCCTCCAAATCATTTAGCACAACATAACATGCAGCCTTCATCTGCCCAGACAATTTATCTAACATTGCATATATTTCTTGTACTTCTAGTGTGATTTGTCTCCAACATGAAAAGTATGAACTGGTTTACTGATCTCAATCCAACTACATCCAGGATCCCTTTTACTCTTCCTGTTTTCAATGACTTTCCACACCTTTTCAAGGTGATCCCATCCACCAGTTGTACCATAGATGTATGACAGGAGTACATAAGGTACACCGTCATTACAGTTTAGATTAAAACGATGCTCTGCCACATGGTCATGTAGCTCTATATTGTTTTGGCTTTTACACACACCAAGCAAACACCCAAACATAGAAGCATTAGGTTTTATTGGTATTTTAGTGATGAACTCATGTGCCTACTTCAAGCACCTAGCACACCCAAGAAGGTTAAAGATGCAACAATAATGGCACCTCATGTAATCAAAGTATTTCAAACCATCATCCACTAGACCTGAATCATAGAAAGGTGACATCAATGGCCTTGTTGCCACAACCGTTCATGGCATATCCAGAACACCAAATCTCGTTAACGCATTTTGTCGAACATATGGCAGGCAGTGTCTATACTTCACATTGGCATACATGTCCACAACTACACATCCCACAAAAACATTGTACTAAAATCCACCTCTAACTACTTCTGCATGGAACTCCCCACCATATCCCAGAGCCTCTAGGAATGCACACACCAGGAAAAAAATGAACAAAGTTTTGTGCACTAGACTTATAGTCGCCAATTTCATCTGTTGAAAGAGCTTCAGCGCTTTCTTGCGATGCCCATTCTGTGCATATCCAGCAATCTTCTTATTCAGCGAAACCAAATTTCGTTCAACATTTTCGAGAGTTCCACGGCTTCTTCAACAAGCCCATTTTGTGGATTTCCTACAAGCATGCAATACCAAAAAACCCAATTTCACTTGGGTATCATGCGAAATAGCCTCGGGGGTTCGTCAAAACATCTATTATGGGCATATCCTACCATCATCTTATTCCACGACAACACATCTCATTCAAGCATTTTCTCAGACACCTTTAGTGCCTCACCGACAAACCCAGTGTGTAAATAATCTCCAATTAATGTATCCTAAGAGACCGCATCTCATTGAGGCCTTTTATCAAACAAATCGCGTGCAACTCTCTATTTCCACATTTTTCATAAACGTCGATAAGGGAATCCCTCGCACAGACATCTGACATGAACCCACAACTAATTACATCTCAATGTATCTCCTTGCCTAGTTCAAGAGCACTCAAAGAGGCACACCGGGAGAGAACTTGCAAAGGTACATTTATTGGGTTAAAATCCTACCCCTTTCATGTGGCACAACAGTGCCAATGCTTCCTCAGCATTCCCATGTCTGGCGTCAGCTGTAATTGCCATTATCGAGGAGGCACAATCGCGCTTCGGCATCTCCCGAATAGTTTGAACTTCACGTCATCAGGAACAGTTTCGATTTCGCCTCGTCGATTGCAAGCAGTAGGGGGCGAGGTAAACCCTTTCCACAACAAAGAGCTCAGCAATGCTACCAAAGGATTCAACACGGCTAGAGTTGCAGGTCATTGTGCATTTGGGACAATTTATAAAGGGATTCTGCCTAATGATGGAGCTTTGGTAGCAGTGAAGAGATCTACCGGCAACAATAAAGGGAAATATGAATTTCTTGCAGAGCTCTCAGTTATAGGACGCCTTAGCCATTGAAACCTATTCCATCAGCAAGGATGGTGTCATGAGAAAAGAGAGATTCTTTTGGTCTATGATTACATGTCGAATAGTAGTTTGGATAAGATCATTTTTCAAGAAGGTGGAGGACCGGTGCTGTCACCGGAAAATAGATGCAAGATAGTGATGGGGGTTGCATCTGCATTGACATATTTACATGGCATATGGGAGAAACATGTGGTTCACAGAGATGTTATGTCTAGTAATATAATGTTAGATGGAACTTTCAATGCTAGGATATTTTGGGCTTGCTCGGCTTATAGAGAACAATAAGAGCCTTGATGCAACTTTAACAGTAGGAACAATGGGGTACCTTGCTCCTAAGTATTTGTTCTCGGGAAAGGACTTAGGCAAAACATACACTTCAGCTTTAGGGCAGTTGTTTTGGAAGTTCCTTATGGAAGAAGAGATATTGAGGTAGACGTACGACCTGGACAGAGTAATTTGGTTGATTGGGTTTGGGGTTTGCATAGAGATGGGAAGCTTCTTGAGGCCTCAGACTTAAGATTGAAAGGAAATTTTGATGAGAACGAAATGAGAAGAATGTTGTTCGTTGGAATTCTATGTTCACATCCGGTTCCTGGAGCTAGACCGACAATGATGCATGTATTGTAGATTTTGATTGGAGAAGCTCCAGTTCCTCATGTTCCTCGACGCAAGCCTAGCATGCCATTTCATTCTATCCTTCTTCTGAGTCTTTAGGAGTTTGTATTTGATTGTGATCAGAGCTAGGTTTCCAGTTCCTCTATGAGAATCAAGGACTATTCTTGAATGTGATTGATAATCTTTCAGAGTTTAGTTAGTTCATTTTCCATTCCCCTAATTTTCCATCTCTTCTTGCTTTCTTTGGAATACAGAAGTGCATGTATTACAAGAAATTAGGTCACCAATTGCATTAAGAAGCCAGTTTCTCAAAGCTTGATGATATTACTGCATGGATATTCAATACAATCTCACCTGTTAACTTATTAAGGGCAGCTAATTCCACCTTCATTTGATGATTCCAAAGAGAGATGTGAAGTCTCCATAATCAATGACTCTCAGATATGTGTGCTATGAAGATTTTTTTAACAGATTTGTTTCCCATTTTGACAAATAAAATTTGATTTTATGTATGAAAAAAATGGTTTAGTTTCTGAAAAAAGGTTTTTAATGACATTCAGTTGCATTTCTAACAGGACAGTACAAAAAAACATACCACTTAGACAAAACATACGTCTTCAGCTTTAGGGCAGTTGTTTTGGAAGTTTCTTGTGGAAGAAGAGCTATTGAGGCAGACACGTGACCTGGACAGAGTAATTTGGTTGATTGGGTTTGGGGTTTGCATAGAGATGGGAAGCTTCTTGAGGCCTCAGACTTAAGATTGAAAGGAAATTTTGATGAGAACGAAATGAGAAGAATGTTGTTCGTTGGAATTCTATATTCACATCCGGTTCCTGGAGCTAGACTAACAATGATGCATGTATTGTAGATTTTGATTGGAGAAGCTCCAGTTCATCATGTTCCTCGATGCAAGCCTAGCATGCCATTTCATTCTAACCTTCTTCTGAGTCTTCAGGAGTTTGTCTTTGATTGTGATCAAAGCTAGGTTTCCAGTTCCTCTATGAGCATCAAGGACTATTCTTGAATGTGATTGATAATCTTTCAGAGTTTAGTTAGTTCATTTTCCATTCCCCTAATTTTCCATCTCTTCTTGCTTTCTTTGGAATATAGAAGTGCATGTATTACAAGAAGCTGGGTCACCAATTGCATTAAGAAGTCAGTTTCTCAAAGCTTGATGATATTACTACATGGGTATTCAATACAGTCCCACCCTTTGACTTATTAAGGCCAGCTAATTCCACCTTCATTTGATGATTCCTAAGAGAGATGTAAAGTATCCATAATCACTGACTCTCAGATATGTGCTATGCAATTTTTTTTAATAGATCCATTTCCCATTTTGACAAATAAAATTTGATTTTATGTATGAAAAAAATGGTTGAATTTCTAAAAAGAGGTTTGTAATGACATTCAATTACATTTCTAACAGGACAATACAACAAAAATAAAAACAAAACCTATCTGCATGCATGTATATTTTGAGTATGTACCACACCAACAGCAGTGGACGCCTTTAACTTCTCAGGAATTAGCTACGCAATTTCATGCACAAATTGTTGAACTTAGAATTTTATTGGACGATTTGAATGCCACCTACAAGCAAAGCACATTAGATTTTAATACGTCTGATCCTGAAAATATTATTCACATGTGCTTCGGAAGATGATGTCAAAAACTACAGAGACTCTGCCTACTGGATTGTGCTTCTTTCCATTAATACTTGAGTGAAACTGAAAATTATTCATAGCTAAGACCATATTTACATTTTTTTCGCAGCAAATTATTACTTGAAAAATTTCCGTGATGCGCAAAATTTTTGAGGTCTGTGAAAGGATTGTTCCGGCTTGGAGGAAAAGGATTCGACTGGAACAAAATATTCTTCCTATAAGTAAATTTTGTTCAGGATTAATTGCCCTTCCAATTTCACGTGTAAATAATGGTCTACATTCCATTTTGTGGGTATAATTCATGTACACAATGGAAATTATGCTGGTGAGGAAATGTTGTCCCATTTGTTTTGCGATCACTGGTCTTCAAAGGAATTTTAAAGATTGCGGGAACAATAATCACAAATATATTTCCCAGGTTCATGTATGTGATCAGAAATTTACAATATTATTGGCAAGTTGGTTCTATCTGTTACTAAGAATGTAATGCAAGGCTACGAGATTTTGGGCTTGCTCGGCTTATAGAGCACAATAAGAGCCGTGATCCAACTTTAACAATAGGAACAATGGGGTACCTTGCTCCTGAGTATTTATTCACGGGAAAGGCCTTAGACAAAACGAATGTCTTCAGCTTTGGGGTAGTCGTTTTGGAAGTTTCTTACAGAAGAAGAGCTATTGAGGTGGATACGTAACCTGGACAGAGCAATTTGGTTGATTGGGTTTGGGGTTTGCATAGAGATGGGAAGCTTCTTGAGGCCTCAGACTTAAGATTAAGAGGAAACTTTGTTGAGAAGGAAATGATAAGAATGTTATTAGACCGACAATGATGTAGGTATTGCAAATTTTGAGTGGAGAAGCTCCAGTTCCTCATGTTCCTCGCGGCAAGCCTAACAAGTCATTTCATTCTAACCTTCTTCTAAGTCTTCAAGAGGTTGTCTCTGATTGTGATCAGAGCCAGGTTTCCAGTTTGTCCATGAGCATCAAGGACTATACTTGAATGTGATTGATAATCTTTTAGAGTTCAGTCAATTCATTTTGATGAGAACGAAATGAGAAGAATGTCGTTGGTTGGACTTCTCTGTCACATCCGAATCCTGGAGCTAGATCGACAATGACGCAGGTACTACATATTTTGAGTGGAGAATCTCCATTTCCTCATGTTCCTTAATGCAAGCCTAGCATGTCATTTCATTCTAACTATATTCTAAGTTTACGAGTTCTGTCTATTTCTTGAATGACTTGAGCTCTACGCTATGGCATGTCGACCCGCTTCTGGTCTAATCACTGATCCCAGGTTGAAGTAAGGTTTGATTGTTTATTAGTATGATTCATTTTTCTACATTGTTCTATTGCTTCGTGGATTATACATGCCCATAACAGGAAGTGCATAATGCAACTTCCTCATGAAAAAATATAAAAAAATTAGCTGAGAATCTTTTGAAAGAGGTAAATTTCTTTGATTGTATATTGTGGATGCCAATTTGGTTTTTGCAATGTTCCAGGCAGTTCAAAATGGCCATTCATAAGAGGGTTTATTTCAATGCCAAGAGATTAGGATTCTTATAGAATACCATTTTTGAAAATTGGTAGAGGTTGGTAAGCTTGAGTCTCAATTTATTTCAGCCATTATTTTACCTTTTTGTTGGAGGTTTGACACAAAAGATTACTATTTGAAATAGGTTATCTATTTTACAATTGATGAATGTGATAAAGGTTGGCTTGAACCTTGAACCTTTAAACTGTATTCCTTTTATCTTGGTTTCTATTGGAGATCATGTGTAGAGGAGACGCAAGGAAGGACCGTCATTGGAAGAGGTATGCTACCCAATGTAGATGCTTATGATTAATTTGTGGTAGATAGACGTTTATTTTCATTGATCAGTTTACAGTTATTTCCTTTGATTAGTAACATTATTCCCCCCGAGGGAATAAATTGGCCCAATTGGCCAAAAGAGATGCATTGATATATCCAGAGATATATTTTCTGACCATTTAACATGTACACATTTACATGCTATATCCTCTTCGATCTAGGATATTTTGGCAGGTCCAACAATGTTCAATATGTTTTAGTTCCATCAAATTTTCCTGTTCTATGCACAATGCTTCATGTTTCCCTTGATTGCAATTTTAGTCTCCTTCACTAGCAGTTCATTTTTGTTGAAGTTCCTCCAGCACTTAAATTTTCATTTATATTATATGCTTTAAAAGTGCTCTAGTCTTGTCCTTTATCTATTATCAGATTATGATCAGATAGGTCACATTACCTTTTATCTTCCACAATGTTGGGCTTGTACAACACCTTTGTTTTGTTTGTAAGGAGATACCACCCAATTGGTATTGAAAAATTATGACCTTTTGCATTATTGGTTAATGCATCGTAAGTCTAAGGCTCTAGTAGTATGTGCTTCTTCTTCCTATGTAATGTTGCATCTTCTTTGTCATTACACTAAGATAAATGAGGGGTGTTCTACAACCTTGTACGAGGGAGATGTGTAATACCAAAATCAATGATCTAACTACTAGCATAGACAGTGTTATTAAACTGTCAATATTTATTGTATGTTTCATGTTATTAATTGCAGTATTTTGTTAGTTGATTACAATTTTTTTTTGTGTTATAAATTGCAGTATTTTGTCAGTTGACATTACACTGATAACGAATTTTAATTTTTGTGTAGTTCGGTTGTTATTAGTTGTGAGTTCATGGAGAAAGTAACATTGAAGGAGGAGAATTGATTAATGCTAAGGTTATTTATCTTTTATGGATGGGCTTAAATGAAGCAAATTAAATCAGGTGCAAACTAATGATGGTTTATCTTTTGGGATTTGTTTTATCTCAAAGGCCGAATCTAGCCCATGAAAAGCAAGGATATTTTCCGAAAGAGTGCATTTACATGAAATGTAACTCAATTTTCATCTCAACAAAAGTAACACATTTTTCCTCAAAATAAAACAACAATTTTTTTCCTTTAAAAAATAAAGAATTCGTAACAAATGAACTGTGTATAGCACTGAAATAAAAAAAGGTTATTTACGCATCCAATAAATGATTGCTCATGATGCTAAGATATGATGCATAGCAACATAACAATCATGACCATGATCTAAGATAGATCAGTGGTGAGTTCCACAAGAGTCCCACTCATAACACAAGTGAGTGTCGGACCAAGCAGTCACTGATGGCCGAGTTGAAGGCTTCCGAATCAGATACATGTTTCGACCTTGAGCCAGAACCCGACAAAGGGAATGGCAAAGGGAAGCAGATCATTGATGCGGATCCCAGTGCCACTGTTGCCACTGCCAAAATCCAGAAGAATGAGCCCGAAGACCCAAAGGAGAGGGAGCGTCTTTTCCACTCACAGATGTGGGTGAAGGGTTTGCCACTGCAATTCATTGTCGACAGTGACAGCCAAAAGAACCTCGTTTCAGCAGAGGTCGTGAAGCGGTTGGGCCTACCGACTACACCACACCCGCAGCTGTACAGTATCGGGTGGCTTCATGAAGGACGAGATCTCAAAGTTCGCCAGCAGTGTCGCCTTCCCTACAACATCAAACCATTCACAGACGAGGTATTGTGTGATGTTACACCTTTGGATGTTTGTCATGTACTATTAGGCTAGCCATACTTGTGGAGGCGACATGCTGTGTATGAGTCAAGGCCTCGTGCTGTCATTATTTCTTTGAATAATTCATTATACAAGATACCGGAGGTAGCCCCACCTACCGCTACATCTTTGATCACTGCTAAGAAAGGAAGCAAGCTCATCTCTCAGACCAGGAAATTCATCTGTATGGTTCACTCCCAAAGTAAGGGGAAGATCGTTGCTACATCCATGACCCCCGCAAAGGGTTCCTCCACACAGCAACAGCAGCAGAGGGATACAGTCATGACAGAATACAGGAACAACTTCTCCTCACCCACAGGGGTACCACACAAGTTTTAGGTGGGCGACAAAGTCTGGTTGCATCGACAGAAAGAACGCGTTACCAGAACCCATCAGAAGCTCAGACCACTCCGACAAGGTCCTTACAGCAGTACCAAGCCTGTGGGGAACAATTCTTTGGAGCACAACATTCCTCCATTCCTTCACCTGCACCAAGTGTTCAATGTGGACCGTCGTCGACCATGCTTCCCACCATTACTGGACACATCAGACAATGCGGAACAAGTTCAGCAGATGGAGGAGCTCAACGCAATGGGGACCATTGCTTCCTAAGGGGGGAGGAATGATCCAGGTGGATGTTGCTGGCCACCCACCTATTCCATTTTGACCCCCACAACTGTCTCTTTCAGTTTTTCAGTTTCCGTAATTGTAGCACAATTTACTATTTTTAGCAGTTTTTTCGGGTCCTAAACTTTCGGAGCCATTTTGAGGCCCTAAACGACATTTTTTGGGAAATCTGGGGCAACCCATGTTGCCTTTCCCAAAGTGATAGCTCTCGGATAGATCTTTCTAACGAGCTATCATACACATCAAACGGAGATCGTATGCCAAATTTACGACCCGGGGAAATTGATGTACCAATTTACCCAAAATGGGGCCCACAATTTGGCGTTTCATCTTCTAGGGTTAAGTTTCGGGATGTGAAGGGTTTTCCATCATTTCTCAACAATAAATAGGCTTTCGAACCTCATTGTAACACAATTCGAAACAGTTCAGAGGCATGTAGCGACCACATCTCTTCTCAGAGATAAGCTACCATCGCCCTAGCTGGTTTATTTCCATTTCTGGTTGTAAGCATATTTCAGTATTTTCCATTAATGAAATGAAGTATTATTTCCGCTGCATCTCTTTATTTATGGTTATCATATCTCTGTATTTATGGTTATCTCTGTAATCTATTGCGTTCCTGTTTAAATCCGGATCAGCAACTCAAGACGTTCACTTCACTAACCTGTCATATATAATGACTTTTAGTGTATATAACTTCATCCATTGCCGGAAACAACCAAATAAAGAGAAACCTTAACAATCAACCAAATAAAGACCGACCTTAACAATACTATATGATACAAAAAAAAGTGCATTATTTATGACAAATCATTGCATTATAAATTACTATAAAAAAGCAACATTTATATTCATAATACAGTGAAAACATACATAAATAGAACAATGTTCAAGTGGTATATTGCCAAAGTCATAAGGCTGATTCATGCTATGTAATAGCATGTGCACAATGTGAAAATAGAAATTTGGACAAAACAAAATTGTGGAGCAGGTTCATTCTATTATGGAATAACAACACCATCTGTGAAGGAGAAACAAGTTCCATTTCGCAGAGGACACTGATTAATGTCTAGTGGCTAGCCAACCCAAAACCAACAACAGGAAAATAAGACAAAAAACAAAAAATCAAAAACTGCCAAAACAAAACTATATCACAAGAAGAAGAAGGTCCCCCATGATATAGATATTGTTTTCCCATAAGATTTCCATGTACCATTTACCTATATCTTTGAACAAGCCTTTTTTTGAAAGGTTGTCAGCTAGCGGATTTTGTGATCTTCCTATGTGTTGGATAGAGAAGCCATTTTGAAGTTGCTAGTAAAACTTGATTCTCTTTAGCCATTTAGTTAGAAAAGGATTGTTTATGGAAGCTTTATTTACATTGCTATGCATTTAAATTTAAATTTCCACCCCCGACCTACCATGTACTGTCAACGGTTCATGTTTTAGCTTTTTCATCTCATGCCTTAAATTGGATTACGCTTTAAAATGTTATTAAAATTAAAATGTTATTTTAATTAATATTTTTAAATATAAATTTCTCATTTATTTAAAAAACAAAATATTTGCATTCTTCAATGTATGCCTTACGGCCTTTCCTTTGCAACATCTGTGCAAACGCCCAGTGATGCTATATCATATGCCTTACGGCGTTTCCTTTGCAACATCTGTGCAAATGCCCAGTGATGCTATATCATGACCATTATAACTTATTTTCAAATGTATCATTCTTTTCTTCTTTTGATTTTCTTTTATTGTTTCTCCTCTGCAAAGCTGTGTGTTCAACCCTTACTAGCTAGATTCATCTGTGCATGTTTTCTAACACATTTACAATTTCACCGGAAAAACGAAAAAGCGATGTGGCAGATGTTCATTACAAGACTTACTTTGGATTTTGTGTTAATGGCCGGAATTCAATCATAAATATTGTGTTAATGGCCGGAATTCAATCATACCTGTTGTCGACGAACTCTTCGTGGATTGCAAAATTCTGCCTTTTATTCATGGTCCTCTTGAAGCTTGACCTGTAACCATCTGTCATCATGTCGGTCTTGAGAGCTTATGGTGTCCGATCAATCACAACCTTCTTTGACGAAATCTTTATGGCCATTTTCTAGGAGTTGCAGAACGGGCGGGGAAATGAAGGGGACCACTTTATTTCACTCATCGTTTTCCATCCGTCACTCTACATCATAGCGTAAATACGAGGCGGAAAACTTCAGGTGCAGTTCTATACAGACAGCTGGAGAATAAGTAATAAAGTCCAACCTGAGCCCCAGTACTGCGGTAAATTGAAGGTCACGTTCGAGGTGAAGAGGGGCAAAGAAGAAACGAATCTCGAACAATATATGGCGCGCAGAGGAAAATTAAGCAGTCCTGGACTGCGAGCATCAAGAATCAGAAGAGAAATGAGCGGTCAACGAAGTACCGGAAGGTTTAATGGGAACGACTGTCGATGGCTGGAAACAGATGGCTGGAAACACGGAAGGTTTAATGGGAACGACTGTCAATGGCTGGAAACATGGGATCGCCGTCGCCCAGAAAGACCATGGCAGATGGATACTTATTTTTGAAGGCCAACAACTCCAAGGAAGGACGAGGCGGAGCGAGAGAGACTCTAGTAGTGAATGTGCCTGTCTATATTATCCATCTGAGAGGCAGATGGAGTCACGATGGTAGTCTCTTTGGATCCTTCTCTGGAAGAGAGAAGAAATGGCCACAAACGTATAATCTTCGTCATCCTCACCAATAGGAAGAAGCGAACTTAATCCAAGTGCTTATCTACTTACATTATTCATGGAACATATGTTGACTTCAGTTACATTCTTGGAACATGTCTTGACTTCACTCGTTTGTTGTCTGTACCAAACCATTTTGATTTTGACAGTTCTTATGTTCTTGCATAGGATTTCATCATGGAGTTCACCTTATAATATGAGAAAAACAAAATGGGTTACGATTATTTTCTTTTTAAAACCATGCTTGTGATATGGTTTTTTTTACGCCTGAGGTTGTAATTTTTGTTATGGTTTAAAATATATTTTTTTAATGTAAAAATGGATTAATAATGTTTTTAAGAGAATAATTTCGGCAAAATCACATAGAAAACCATTTGTCGATGCGTTTCGAACCAACCAGTGTGGTTCATCGTCACGACAAGTTGAAGATATTTTGATTTTTAAATAATATATTGGATTTTGAATAAAATTAATAGGAAAAAATTATTAGATAAAAATAAATAAATAAATAATTAAAAAAATTAAAGAAATTGAAAAAACTTGATAATTGCTTGTAGTTAGGTTTTGGTTTACAAAATAAAATTAGAGTAACAATATAAATTTTAAAAAAACTTAAATTGTTGGTAAATGTTTATAATTAAAGATAGAAATTAAAAATATACTTAATAATATCTTACATTTTTAAGAAAAAAATTTATAAAAATTAACTAAATTATTATTATTATTAGTCCTTCCTAAACCATTTTCATGTTGACCACTATTAGTTTAGAATTGAACAATGCAATTTATAATGCTTAAAAATGAAAATAAGTGCACTTACAAGGAGTTACTTTCCACCATTATTCATGTCTTCTTCAACACTTGAATAAGTAGGAGTAAAAACGTAAATGTGTAGACTTATTAGTGGTTACTAGACACCAAAATTTATGCAAGTCCTTTCCCCTTAAGAATCAATTAATTTTTCGAGTTCATCTATCAATTTGCAATTTTTCTAAAAGTATGATCTCCATTTGAGTGACAAGGACTAAACTATCTATACTACTTGTTTATAAAAATAATTAATATATGAGGTGAACATATCTACATTTTGAAAAACATATAACTAGCACAACAAATTAAATGGCCAGTAAAATATGATAGACATCAAGGACCAATACCAAGGATCAATATCATGGCTTAATAATACCACATGCCCAAAAATCCAGAACTCACTTCATATGCCACTTATTCATATGCGATTTTTTTTAATTAATCAATTTAAATAAAAGAGAAAAGGGCATTACTACTTTGGAGATCAATCTCAACCTTTGATTTGTGTAAACTCTATCAATATTCTAGAACATTTTGTGGAGATTAAATCCCTACCATCAACCTAATAATTGTTGGCATTGATGTGTATTGCAATGTTGCAGATGTATTGTTGGTTGCCATTGATGTCAACCTGATAGCATAGGTTGAAAGAGAGTTGGTTAGCATTTGTATGTTTGGCTACAGGTGGCTTGTACTTGGTTGATGTGTTGGATTGGTTTTGGCATGTCTACTAGCATGGAGATGTGCGGATGGACCTGTGATTTGTAGGAGATGCATACAAAGTGTGAATAAAGGATATCATGGTTCTCATGATTATGTTGTTGCATAGAGTTGGATGGTGTTGAGGTGTTTGGCTATGCATTGGTTATGCATATGATTGTTTGGTTATACAGTGTTACCAAGGATGATTCCCATGGTATTTGGTATGGAAATTACATGGTTTACCTTGGTATTTAAATTAAAATCAGTAAAATATTACCATGGTACAAGTATTCTTGGTATTGGCATTACCATGGCATTGGTATCTGTGTGTGGAACAGGTTCACACGTGATATTACCTTAGTGTAGATAGTCTTGGTATTGACATAACCATGGTATTTGCTTGTGGCCATGTTTTGAAGATTACCATGGTACATGAGTCATCGATATTGACATAATCATGGTATTTGCTTGTGGTATTGGTTTGGAGATTACCACGGTACATGTGTCTTTGGTATTGACATAACCAAGGTATTTTCTTGTGGTATTGGTTTGGAGATTACCATGGTACAAGTGTCCTTGGTATTGACATAACCAAGGTATTTACCTGTGGTATTGGTTTGGATATTACCATGGTATAGGTGTCTTGGGTATTGGCATAACCATGGTATTTGCTTTTGCTATTCACTTGGAGAATTGTTAAGGATATTTTCATTTTACTTATGTAAAAAAGAAAAATAGTTTTGTTGGATGGTTGGTCCCATTGAGAGTGTGAGAGCATGCCATTGTGACGGCTTTGAGAGTGAGTATAGAATGCAATAGCTGCTCACATAGGTTTGCAGATTTTGATTAGAGTTGTTTATGTAGAATTCAAAAACTTATTTGAGGAGAATTTCAAAGTTTTGTATTGGAGGAAAATAATTGGTAGCTTGTGGTGTGTTAGAAAGAAGAGTTTTGGTGTGAGAAGAAGACAAGAATTTCCCTCCTCCGGGAAAAGTTTTTGATTCAAATTTTGTGTGCAAATGATGATGTTGTTCAGTTGCTCATGTTGATTAGATTCAAAGCCTAGTATGAAACATTTATGAAATGTGGTTCATGCGGAGGAAGTGAAGGCATGGAGGCTTCAAAATAGACAATGATTTGGCATATTTAGCAGAAGGAACATATTTCTCCATCTAATAGGAGTTGGATAGTCTAGTGGGAGTTGGGAAAGGATCATTGGTCATGAGAGCTTCCAACGGATAGATTTTCGTAGATCCCTGAGAGCAACAAATTTCCTAATTGATAGTTTCCAACATACTATGAAGGAAACCAAGTCTTTAGGCTAATGGTTGTAAGCTAATCCATGTAAAATCTGTTCAGCATAGTAATAAAATAATTGAGCAGCACAGTAGTAGCAAGGTGGTTTTCTCCCAAAAGGGTTTCCACCATAAATACTCGGGTCTTTATTTGTGCACGTTTGTGTTGATGTTCTTCATGATTACTGTGCTTTATATTGTTGCTGCTTTTATGTTTTGATAAGCTAATATTGTGGATGTGTGTGGTGAATTAATAATCTAGCAAAAGATTAAAATTGACATAAATACCATCACTACTGATTCACCCCCCTCTCAGTAGTGATCTAGTTTCCAACATAATTATTGATAATTAGATTGAAATTCTAGGAATTCTATCACAAAACCGATAGAGATAGAGATTCTTAATTTCTAAAGAAGTTTTTTGTTACAATACCATGTTTCAATACCATGGATTATCAATACCATATGCCCAAAAAGCCATAACTCATTTCACATGATACTTTCTTATTCAATATTTTTTATTTAATTTATTTAATTAAAATGGTTAGAAATGACATAACTACAACATAGTGTGACTTAGAGATGAAATAACCTTTTTCCTCGAAATATGATGATACAATTTCAATCAAGAATGTGATTTTTATTGTGTAAAATACATTTTTGAACGCATAAATGGATTCACCGCCCTGAAAACCACTGAGGCACTCAAATTCTAGAGATTGAACAACTTAAAATCAAGTTTTTAAAAAGGCTTGACGGATTTTGGTGCAAATTAACCAGGAAAAAAGATTATGAAAATGACCATTTCTTATATAAATTAGACTATGACTATAATTACTTTTAAGATAAATCTCAACTAATAAGAAAATTTTAAATTATTCTAGAAAGCTTAAATTCTTAACATCAATATAATAATTATTGATAAATAAATTAAAATTATAGAAACTCAATTCTAAAATAAATACACTATAATTAACTTTCAAATTTATAACTAGGAATTTCTCCTAAAGGTGCAAAAGTACATCGAAGGAATAGAAGATTTGGGATGATTATCTTGCCACTCACTCTAATGAAAGAATTGTTAATTATTTCTATGAGTGCAACAAAATTTCTTCTTGATAGGAATATGTAGATGACAAATATATAAAGCCACTCAAAGATGTTAAAAAGGGACATACAAATATCTGAAGAGGACTCCACCTGTTAGATTTTAATGACTGATGAGCATAAATAGGCTGCTATTAGGATTGAAGAAGGCATTTTCAATATTCAGAAAGATGTCACTTTCAGTTCCTTTGGTACCATCCAATGTCAGAGTAAGAGGAATGGGAATGACAATAGAGGAGGTGGAACTGGAGTAGAGTGACGCTCTCAGGAAAACTATCTAATTTCGTTAATCATTTTCTCGTTAAGTTCATTTTTGTGTTAATTTTGAAATTATCGGTTCTAAGTTTTGTAAATATGGGAACCATGATAATATAAAAGTCCTTTTAGAAGAAGAAAAACATGAAGCAAAATGGGTAGCACATCTCACCTGTGGTGACTACAATTACATAATTGTTTTTGGAATAGGATTTAATCTTCTAAAGTAGACAACCTTGAATTCACCAACCAATTTCTAGGTCGTGCTTGTGAAATTCCAAGCACATCATCTGCGATTTCAGGCTTGGGGTTGCGAATAAAACTATCAATCCTTGAATGCTTCAAATCACTGTCCAAGTCCCCATAATTTTCCATTTTGGGGTAAAAGCAACACCAATGGCATTGATTTTGGCGAAAGATTTGGCAGATTATAGGAACATCCAATCCATCAGATTGATTAAAATAAGCCGACACAAAAGCGACATTACTCCATGATTAATCTACAAGAATTACTGTAACTAAAGCTCCATCACATATTTGTGCCATTCTAGCTAAAGCTCCATCACATCTTTGCATTGTTCTAGCTAAAGTTCCATAACATCTTTGCATCGTTCTTCATTGTTGCTAAATTTTTATGTTGTGTCTTTTACGATATCATAATAGAGTATAATCATAATAAAAAAAATCAAAGATACTTATATATTAATAATATATATTTGAAATTTGTATAATAAATATTAAATTTATATTATAAATTGACTTTAAAACACACACACACACACACACACACACACACACACACACACACACACATATATATATATATATATAGATATAGATATAGATATAGATATATACATATATAGATATAGATATATATATATATATATATATATATATATATATATATATATATATATATATATATATATATATATATATATATATATATATTAGGATGGGATTTAGAAAAATTTAAATGACATCGCACTTCCTAGCAAATTCCACTAGTGGTCCTTTGAATAATATAGGTTAACGACTTTATTTATTAACTATGGCCCGTTTATCAGTAATTCTGGTCCATTTTTTATAATGCGATCAATCACTTACAATTG
The DNA here is from genome assembly GCA_000404065.3 of Pinus taeda. Taxonomy (NCBI): domain Eukaryota; kingdom Viridiplantae; phylum Streptophyta; class Pinopsida; order Pinales; family Pinaceae; genus Pinus; species Pinus taeda. The sequence continues at coordinate 19,941 of APFE031459774.1, read as the reverse complement.
TTATTAATGTGGATAATCGGTTAATACAAGATTTATTGACTCAACTAACTAATTATGACTCTAACTAGGCCCCTGGCCTTATTACATAAATAAATGGGTTAGGGGTGGACCCTAACATAATGCAAAGTGACCTTATTTTCCAGTTGGGGCTCCTACTTCGAACGGTGTGAGGTCTATTTTGGAATTCATACTGGGGAGAACCCTTGTTGGTAGACATCTAACACTATCAATGCTACCCTACCTACAATAAGGAGCTATATTCCCTGGTGCAAGATGTGAAGAAGTGGAAGCATTATCTCATAGGAAAGGATACATAATCCACACTAATCACCAACAACTACACTTATAGGCCTAGAGTAAGCTACAATAGTCCAGACCTTACAAGTGGATAGGGTTTCTACAATAGTTTCATTTAGTGATTAAGTAAAAGAAGGAAACACAAACAAGTTGTTTGACATGCTTTCAAGGACACCCACATCAAAGATCACAACTTTGGGGACTTTTATGCATATGGGGCCATTCACCCATGATGCATACAGGCAGGCATATTCAGAGGATGAGGACTTCATTGAGGTGTTACAAAAGTTGTAGAATTAGAGTCATCTTTACAATGGTGCCAACACCGTTGAATACCATCTCTAGGATGGGTTATTCTCTAGGTTGCATAACCTATGTGTTCCTAAATGTGAAAAATTCTAGATGATTAGAGAGGATCCCAAATCCAAAGTTCAAAGGGAACTCTGGTGTAGGGAAGACAATGGCCACTTGTAGAGGTATGTGTATCAGCCTAAGATGCAAGAGCAGGTCGCTAGGTTCATAAGAGGATGCATGCTTTGTTCTACCAATATGCCTAGCAATAGGAAACAAGGTATATATCATCCATTAACTGTACCCACTTGTCCTTAGGAAAGCATCTCCATGGACTTTGTGGGAGGTTTACCAACATCTAGGAAGGTACATGACTACCTATTCATGGTAATTGACAAGTTCAAAAAGATGTGTGTTCTGATGCCTTTGTAAAAGTACCATTAGTGGGAAAGAATTAACAAACTTATTCTTTGGAAAGGTCTAGGTGCACTTTGGGATACCAAGGAGCGTCATTTTAGACAGGGACATAAGATTTCTCAGTGCATTTTGGACTACATTGTGGGAGTATATGGACACACAGTTGAAGATATCTACAACGTTCTATCCACAAACATATTGACTCATAGAAGTAGTCAACAAGACTTTGGTGCAACTTCTAAGGGACTACAACTAGAAGCATTCGAAGACTTGGGATGAAAATATAGTTTATATACAACATTATTACAATTGAGTAGTCCACACTTTTACTGAAAAGTCCCCATTTGAATCTTGTTTTGGATATTTTCTGCCTTCATCTTTGGAAATTACATTTGAGTAGCAATGAGTGAGGGAAGATATTATAAGAGACGTCTTGAGAGTTGAAAATATATAGAGAATATAAAGCATATGCATATACATGTGAAAGATACATTGCAAAATTCATAAGAGAAATATAAGTTTGGAATGATCAACATAGAACAAGGAAATCGTTTAAGATGGGAGACAGAGTATGGCTACAGTTGAACAAGGAGAGGCTACATGGTCTTGGTAAGAAAATCAAGGATTTGTGATATTGTCCCTTCTATATATAGGAAAAGGTGGTTCATAGTTTGTATCGAATCATTTTACCACCATATATGCACATTTATTGATTTGTGAATGTAGAGAATCTAAAACTCTATGAGCCTTCCATGCTAGATCAAGAAGAGGAACATGTCCTAATTTCTATAGAGGATTTGACACCAGATGTGCAGGACAAGTTGACAAAAGATACGTTTTTGTAGAAGAGGACCAAAACTATAACATGGGGGCAACATTACCATTGGAAAATTGGATTGAAAGGACAACATCGAGGTAAAGCTAAATGGTACACTTGAGAGGAGGTGGAGAAAACATTTCCTCACCTCATTTTGTAAAAGCTTATGGGGATCAAAATCCACCTAAAATGATAGGTTGTGATCTAGATTGGACCATGATATTATTTTTTGTCCATCACAATGCTTTCAAAGTGGAAAAAGTGGAGGAATCAACTCGTAAGACCATTTTTACTAGCGGGGCCCAATTTGGCAAATTAGGATCTCAAATCTTCCAAGCATTTTTTGAGGCACCAAATGACATTTTTTGGTGGTAAAAATTTGTTGCTTTAGGGTGCACTTTTTTTTCCTATTCTACACAGATATATTTCCAACTACATAAGAATCACATCAACTAGAGTTCATATGCACAAGTTATGCTACTCATAAGTCGACCTTCTTGTTTTCACCACCATAATTCAAGAGGATGCCACGCCAGCCCCCATTATTCATGAAAAATGTGTTATCCATGTGATTATGATTAAGAAAGCTCTAGAATTCTATATTGTAACTCTAGTTATGAGGTTATGTAGTTCAACATAACCACTAGTAAGCTATTGGCTTGATATAACTGAGCCACTAGGAGGAAAAGGGGTTCCATTCCTTTGAGTGCATTCTTTCCATCGCTGAGAAAAAATTACATGATAGGGATAAGAGATAGAAGAAACATAGAGGATTTTTGGACTATAGTATCCCATAGGCCAGAGGCCATACTTCTTTGTACTCACAAATATTTTCTATTTAGAGAAAGAGAGTAGAGTGGCCTCACCTTCCAACTAGGATTTTCTCCTGAAAGGGTTTCCTAGGTCAAATATTGTGTAAAATGTGTGTGAGAACTTTTATTTCACTATTATTTATTTTCTCCATAATTTTAATTTGCATGGATACACCATTAACAATAATCTACATGTCTATAAATCTAAAGAGAAATAAATTTGTAATAGTGTAAATCTTGGATTTTTAGGTATAATTTTATGAGATTTATTGTGATGAATTGTCTTATTTAATATCCATGAAAATTTATGGATCATATTAATAGATAAACCTTAATGTTTCACCAGCTCCCTGGGGTTATCCTAGCACATTCCTATTTGCATTAATTATTCCTAGGACCATATTAAAATCCATATCTAATTATTACTCCATCACCTGTTTTTGTTCTTAAGTGTTTGAACAAGCCTTGTCTATCGCCCTTGCATTCTTGCATAATTACACCATCCTTCGGCACAATTCTATTTTCCTGCACCAAAATTGTGCTTGCTGCTCACTAAATCTCTTGTGTCCAAGTCAATCTCTATGTAAGCTACTATAACTGAGTTAAATTTATTTGTAAGAACTATATCTATTGTATTTCTTACAATGTTTTTCTTTTCATAAAATCCTTTGAAAAATATCTATTCGATAAAATGTCCAAAACATGCAAGGGAAAGGGACAAAAATAAGCATTATAGATCCCACTGTGCCTGACTTTCCTGTGAGTGAAATATTTTATGCAAACACGAGGGATTTTGATGGAAACAAAACTTATCCAGATTAGGGAAATATTTTTCAAATGCATGTCAATTCCTAGTTCGACACACAACACAAATATTAGAAGGAAATATGGAACATTAGAAAGTTTGAGAATCATCAAATCACCAACAGACTACCTGTGATGCCATATAATAACGTGACTAAATGTGCAATGATGTAAATTGATGTGAGGCAAGAATCCATTCTTAATAGTAAAGGTGAAACTATAGCCTCTCTAAAGGTTGATGGATTCCTCAAAATGTATCATCTTTAGCAGGTTGATGTTAAGCTAAGCAAGAAATTTTTGAACAATATCTTTGAAACTCACCCCGGGTCTATCAAAATCATAAAGTTCTGGGGGTGGAAAACTAATGCATTCAAACAATGCACCAATAAAAAATACCCCACATAGTGTTTATGGGATCCCTTCTACCACCTTACAATTCTGATAAGTCGACTCTAAATATTGATGTATTTTGTGGATGATCTATGCACCATGAATTCCAACTCTCCCTCATATTCATATTTATTACCAAGAGGTGTGGGTATACCAATACCCATAGTTATTTTATGAAAATTTTGATCAATTTTTGTCGCAGGCTCACCAAATATTCTTTTGGTTTCTAGCACCTAGATTATCCAAAGAAGTAAGGGATACCATCAGGGAGATTGGAAATTGGTCTTGCAAAGAACTATTGAGTATGTTTTCATTGATGTCAAAGTGGGTGCTAGTGCAGGAAGTGTAGGATGTAGATATCATCATTGATGTCAAGTATATTTGGAGGTTATGGACATGATATAGGTAATGATAACAGTGCAGTCGATGTAGCTTGATGGTGTCACTAGATGATGCATTTATATGAAACCCAAGCACTAGGGTTTGGTTTCATGTATGATGGACACACTTTTTAATTTCTGATGATTTTGTTGATGTAGATCAATTAGTTTGTCTTGGGGACTCTTGTCATCAGATTCTCCTAATTAAGATGGTTCCAATTATGTGGAGCATCCCATGGTATGAGAGAAATGCTTACTTAAATTTGGTGACTCTATTACTAGTCCAAAACCCCAAGGGTTTGTGATGTAGTAGATTGACATGGACCCCAAAGTATGGATGATGTGGCAACATATTTTATTGATGGTGTGGTATAAAATTATTGAAGGACTCAATGCATTGGTGGCTTGACAACATATGATTGTTAAAAGGAAAGGTCCAAGGAATTTTTTTAATGATTAACTTATGGTCAAAAACAAATTAATTGTTGGTCTATTGATTAAAAAAAATAATTTAAAATTTAAAAAGGGATTCTAGACCCAAAAGTCAAAAGTGAAAATAAAACAATGGTCGTTGATCTTAATTTTTGGCCCATAATATTTGAATTTTTTATTTAAAATTCTCTCCAAAAGGACCAGTAGGCTTTCCTTTCAAATATCTATTCAACTCTATGAAAGGAAAGTTCATTGCTCCTCCTATATGTGGAAGAATTCAACGCCAATGCTAAGGTTATGAAATTTCTCAGTTTGATAAAGGCAGACTCTGTGATTTATTTTATTTGGCTAAGGGTTTTGATTTGGAGTATGATTTATTTTTATGGTATGGTGATATGCCTTTATTCACTTTTCTTTTTAGGTGGTGTTTCTATTACAGTGATTTGGTTTCTTCGGATTGAATGAACACTTGAAAATATAGAAGGAGAGATCTCCTCCTCAGTTGAAGAGATCAAGAGGAATGTTAATTTCTTTGGCTGCAAGTGGTTTCTTGTAACTATGTCTATAATTAATGTTTCTAGCATAGTTTGGGCGCAAGTATATTAATTTTCTTTGCCTATTATATTTGTATTCATTAAAAATATGAATAGAGTTCGTTTTTATTTCTTGAAAAGGATTGAAGGCATTGATTAGTGGAAAAAACTGATTTCGTTTTTCTGTACGATATCTACACTCTGTAACTCACTTGAATTGGGGCAGTCAGTGATAGAAATATTCGATTGAAGATCTCGTGAGATTTTATAATCCTCTGTCACTTTATCATATCTAAATACATTTTTTATCTTGGATTCTTAAAAGTTTTGATATGGGTCCATTAAATCCTTGAAACTTGACTATAATTCCCTTCACCTATATGTAGACTTCTTCACTACAAGAAAAAAGGACATTGGTGAGGGACAAAAAATGTCACCATAAGCTCATTGGTGACGGTTAAAAGAGTCTTTGTCACCAAAAATTGAACGTAACCAAAAGAATAGGTGTTGTGGTGAAATTTAAAGTCCATCACCAATAATGATTTATAACGATGGATAGAGATCGTCACCATTTCATATGAGCAATGGTGATGGACCATAGCCTCCGTCACCAAAAATTGAACGTCACCAAAGGTGGCGTCGCCAAAAGTATAAGTGTTGTAGTGACATCCAAAGTTCATCACTAATAATGATTTATAATGACAGATATCGATCATCACCATTTCATATGAGAAATGGTGATGGACCATAGCCTCAGTCACCAAAGGTGGCATCGCCAAAATTATAGGTGTTATAGTGACATTCAAGGTCTATCACGAATATTGATTATAGTGATTGACATTGATCGTCACCATTTCATATGAAAAACAACGACTTATTGTGATGAATCTTTCATGGTTGTCACTATTGGTGCATATATATGGTGACATTCATTGACCGTCACAAAGTCACATTGCCAGAAGTATAGGTGTTGTGGTGACATTCAAGGTTCGTTACGAATAATGACTATAACGATGAACATTGACCATCACCATTTCATATCAACAACAATGATTTATGGTTATGGACCTTTGAGGGTCGTCACTATTGATGCGTATATATGGTGACGTTTGTTGACCGTCACCATTTCATATTTTGGTGAGGGTCGAGAAATTTCACCAATACTCATTGGTGATGGTCACAGTAGCCTCCATCAGCAAAGATTGATCATCATTATTCCATATGGATGTCAGGGCATGATGGAATCGAACCACCAACATCCTACTTGTAAAGCAGGTGCTCTTCCATTAAACTAGAACCCTTTAAAGAATTAGACTTTGAAACCTAATCAATTGTAAATTCTACAACTTTCAATAAATTAAAGTCTCGACAATATTTTATTAAACAAGCAAAGCAACATCTAAGATACAGGTCCCTACCTAATGGTTATCAAAGTTATGAAAATTGGGTGAAGGGGAAAATAGTTATGTATAAGTGAATAAATATGTTCAGTTGAATACTCAATTAAAAGTGAAACTCTGAAGACATTTATAACCTATAAATGACCTATAAATAGCAAATGCACCAAATATTACAAAGGAAATGTCATAAGTGGATAGCATATGGAAGAAGAGCATTGATGAAGACAGATGCAATGTGTTATAGGTTGAGTGAAATAAAAATCTCAATGTTGTTGTTTGGTGTTTAGATATCTGAATGATATCTAAACTTCTATGCAAATGTAACACAGATCTCTAAAAACCATGAACGAGATATAATAAAAAAATTAATATATATATATATATATATAATATATATATATATATATATATATATATATATATATATATATTCCCTTCACATAAACCAACAGGCAATTTGGAATTTCACAAGTCTACACTCAAAACATGACAACAACCAACAAATAAAAAAAAATCACTTGGACAGAAAGTAATAGCTCCACCTTCATTCTTGAGCTGCTTCTATTTATTTGAATTTGACTTATGACATTCTTTATCTGAAAAGGAATCAAAATCATCACTAGTATTAAATTCATCCAACACAGACTTTGGAGACCCCACTAACATCTACGTTTTTGTTGACATGTTTGAAAACCATGGAGATCCATGTTGATAGTAGAATAAGATGTGTGTCTGCTATTCAAGAACACATTCCTTATTAATCATTGTTACCTGACAAAAACCAAAGAGACAACACAATATCAGCATACACAAAATCCCTTATCGAAATATAATCATAACTTAGCTAAGAAGTCTAAAAGATGTTCTTAATTAATAAACTTTTTATTTGGAAATCACTTCTGTCTATTTATCTAGGAAATTATATCATAACATATGTCACACAGTAGCAATCTACAGTACCTAAAGTAAAAGGACAAATTTTCTCAAGAAAATAGATTTAGAAAATATCTTTGAAAACTATATGTTTGTCATCAAAGCTTTAATTAGTTTAACATCAAATTAGAAATGAAAATCATAATGGCCAAAGTCATTATTCATACAAATAAAGCTAGAGTCATTATTTCCATTGCAGATAACTGAAATTTGGGTAGTGGTCTAACAGTTACAGCTTATTTACAGGGAAGACTTGTCAATACCGTCAATTTTTTTTCCACGGTCTATTTGGTCTCTAGATCCATATCAGATAGCTTGTTATTCTCAAGTTCTACCTTTCAAATATTGATTTCTAGCTCACCCTTTAAAACACAATTCTACCATTCCATTTGATTTTGTTTTGTTAAGAGAACTGGTAGGACCTTCCCATCCTCTGTTTTACATCAAGCAATAACCATCCATTAATTATATAAAGAATAACATATACACAACAAAGGCCAAAGATGCACTTGTTGTATACTTATGTTCTAGGACTCATCTGACCTTACTAGTGCAAAGAACTCAACCTCAAAAAATAACATCTATGTGGAATTTACAAAACTTTTTTAAATCAAGCTCCAAGTAAACCAATCAAAATATGAACATCGTTTTAATCAATAAAACCTCTAACTTAAAATAAAAGTGGCCTAGAATTGAATGTTATATCAACCATGTCAGGTAACTAATATTGGGTGAGAAATGCAAGCCATGCATATTGGATTATTGAAATAATTGATATGCTAAAGCTCAAAATCAAACGGATAAATTATAGCTAAGAAATGCAAATAAATGACTTACAACTAGGACATGAGGTTTCCCTTTCAATCTTGTCATTAAATAACTCTTCTTTATGTCACAGACCATTAAACATTTTTTGATGCCAAGTGGAAGTGGTATTGTAACAGTAACCTTTGATAGAGTCTATGTCCATGACTACTTCTCAATATCCACTCCATTACTAGCATTTGGGGCTAGATAACATGCAAAAACCATCAACATGAAAATGAAATCTACATCCTTGTAAAAAAATGGGAGGAAACGAAAATCCACAAATTGAAATAGCCTGTAGGATAACTCATTCCTGCAACATGATTATCTTGTCATGAGCAATAAAAAAAAAGTCAAGAGAAATGTAATTTTTGCCACATTTTGATAATAGTTTATTTTTGCATATTCTAAGAGCAATTGATGAAAAAGGTCAGCGAAAGCTTATCAACATCAGGATTATAGTAAAACATATATGAACCACTCCAATACATATATAATCCTAAACATAAGTATTTATACATAGAATTGTTTATTGAGGACATTGTGCTTTTTGAAAATATGGAATTCAAATCATTGAAATTACACAATTTATGGTACCACTGCCTTACGAAGACCATTCATTTGAGTATTTACGAAGTCATTCAAGAATTTATTCAAAGTTCAATGCTCAAACAATTAATATGTAGCCTAAAAAAACTCAAGTTTGAAAAGGAGATAACCCAAATATGTAGAGATATATCTCACATTTATATATCCTAATTTACACACATTGAAATGACACTTTTTAGCATACTATTGTGAATTCAGCCCAAAATGCTAGAAAAAAAATATTGATGCTTATTTTTGTTAAAAATTAAATCTAGGGCCAAATTCCACTTTGAATAAGTCCTTTGGGAAAGATAATCATGGCATTGAATTCCTCTTTTCGAGAGGACCAAAATTGATCTAAAGATCATCAAATTTGGATAAGTAGAAGTGGAATTTTGAATTTATGTTTCTCATGTAAATTATTTAGGTCAGCCTCAACTATATGTTGACTTAAGAAGATCAAAAGTCATGCCCACTCAACTCCACTGAATTGTATATATAGAGGAGCATTCTCTCTCATTTGGGACACGTTAATCAAAATAAAAAGATATCTCGCTGGCAATGAATATTAAGGAGGATAAATTCTGGTTATGGTTGGCACTGTTTTGGTTAGGGCTTTGTCATAACAACTCCAAGTTTGGAAGCAGTGCTTCACTATGGTTAAGGAAAATCTTATATATGGGTTGTGACTTGTTTTGTATGGGACTTCTTCCTATATTTTGGTAGTAGCGATAAGATATTCTCACAGCTTGACCGCAAGCCTTGAATCACTTGCCCATGAAGCTGAAATACAACTGGAAGCCGCTAACCTTATATGATAGTATTCGAGTGTTTGTTGAGGATGACATGGAAACTTAAAAAAATGCTAGGACTTCTACAAGTAATAGATCCCTTTTAAGAAGAAAAAGGTCGCATTTTTTGTAGATATTCAAGGGCTGGATCAGTATGCTTCAGAAGCCCTAATCCAGAACCATAAAGATAATATCAACGGTGACCTTAATTTGGTCATAAACCAACTCCTTAAGCTAGTGAAAGGGAGCATCATGTGAAATAAGTCAGGCCACAATAGAAAGGATGATTTTTGGATCAGTCAACTTAGGAAGTAGTGGATTGTTGTTGCCCTAACCAAACCAATCTTCTACAACAATACGATTTGTTCTCTATGCCTAGACTACCCAAATTACAAGATTGAATGGATCTAAGAGCAGTGATGCCTGATCTTCATATTGGCAAGTTATTTTATATCATTGTACTCTTTCTTTCTCTGTTGAACATTTGATGATAATAACAAGATGATTTGATCAAGGGTTTCCCCATCTTGGGGTTTTTCCTAGGCTTGAGCCATATTCTCTTGTCTTTTTGTCTTGGCTTGTCTTCTGCATCTATAATTTATGTTATTTTGTGAGTTACTATTATATAATGTCTAATTTTATTGGTAAATGGATTAATGGGCATATGGTTGAATGAAGTATCTAACCTAAGCAAAGAACATGTTGTGAATTACTATACTGGAGCATATTTGATGGCTAGTTTTGTCAGACCAAGCAGTAACTCCTCAACCAAAATTGATTCATGTGTCTTATTCCATCAGGTAGGTCTTCATTATATACATGAGGGAGAGACTGTTCACTTCATCTCCCGATGACTGTTCATATTACTTATTTATCTATTTACATTATATTCACCCAATCCTGAGGATTAGGTGTCAATGTTCCCCCCATAATCTAAAGGGATGTTGGTGAGTCCAAGCATCATTTTGAATCGTTCAATATTTTCTCTTCCAAGTGCTTTGGTGAAGATGTCTGCAATTTGCTCATTAGTGGAACAACAACGGAGATGGATTGTTTTGGCCTCAACATGATGTCAAATCAGATGATATTTAGTATTGATGTGCTTTGTTCAATCATGGAACTTTGGGTTCTTGGCCAATTTTATTGCAGAGGTATTGTCAATCATGAGTGGAGTTGATTGTACTTGTTTTACCTACAAATATTCAAGAATTTTCCTAAGCCACACAATTTCTTTTGTTGCTTCAGCTGCTGCCACGTATTCTACTTATGCTATGGAATCTGCTAGAACTGATTGTTTGCGTGATCTCCAGGAGATAGCTCTTGATCCAAGACTCATAGCATATCCTGAAGTAGATACCCCAGTTTCTTTGTCTCCATCAAAGTCTGAATCAGAGTATCCAAACTAGCTAAAGTTGTCCACCTGTGTATACTTGATTCCAAAGTCTTGAGTTCCCTTCAAGTAACTTAAAACTCTTTTTGTAGTAGACCAATGTCCCTCACAAGGCTTTTGCCTAAACCTGGAGAGGATTCCAACAAAAAATGAAATGTTTAGTCTGGTAGTAATTAGGTAGTTAAGACTTCCTACAAACTGTCTATACTTTGTTGCATCCTCAAATTCTTTTCCTTCAATAGATGTGAGCTTTAAGTTTTGTTCCAGGATTGCATTATGTCATGCCAAACCTGTTCAACAGATCTCCAATGTATTTCTTTTGAGAAAGAAATATGGACTTCGGATGTTGGGTTACTTCAATGCCAAGATAGTAATGAACATAGCCCAAATCAGTCATTTCAAAACTTCTCCCCAATTCCTTCTTTATGGATGCAATGTAGCTTTCATTGTTCCCTGTCATCAAAAGATCATCTACATATACCACAAGATATACAACTGTTTTTCCAAATTTCTTCCCAAATAAAGTTGCATCATCAAGATCATAATGTTTGAAATTGAGTTTTAGAAGATGCTCAGTTAGTTTTTCATACCATGCTCGCAGTGCTTGTTTGAGGCCATACAAGGACTTCACAAGTTTTCATACTTTATGTTCATGTCCTTTCATAGCAAATCCTTCAGGCTGAGACATAAAACATTCTCTTTTAGATCTCCATTTAAGAAAGTAGTTTTTACATCCATTTGATGGACTTTCCAACCGTTCTGAGCTGCTAGGGTAAAGAGTGTCCAAATGGTAACCCATTTTGCTGTGGGGCAAAAAGTCTCCTCATAATCAAACCCTTCCTTCTATGCAAAACCTTTTGCCACAAGCCTAGCTTTGTGCTTGTCAAGTGAGCCATCAGCTTTATACTTGTTCTTGTAGACCCACTTGCAGCTAATTGGTTTGGTTCCTAATGGAGGATCAACCAACTTCCAAGTGTCATTCTTTATGAGGGAAGCATACTCCTTTTGCATCACTTCTTTCCACTTGTCATGAGAAGCAGCTTCTTTGAAGGAAGTTGGTCCAAAATTTGTAGACAAGTTCAATTCAAAATCATAAGAAACATCCATATCAACAAGTGAATTAGAGTCATCCACATCACCTCCATTCTGTCGGTTTGAATTTCTAGTTCCTTTATTCCCAACCTCATCAAGATGAACACTTTCAAGTGTCTTTGTCAGCTACTTTGGGGGACCTTTTTCAAATGGTCCAGGCTGCTCCGCTGATTGAGTTGGGACTGAATCAAGATTGAGTCTCCCAATTCTATCAATCACATTACTGAAAGCATCATCTGTTGTCGGAGTTTCATGCGGTGGAGAGTGTTCCTTAGAAGAAGATTCCACATGTTCATCTAGTATAGGAAACCCCCCTTCAAGATGTGGAATTTGATTATCAAATTCCTGAAATGATTTTGATTTTGCTAACCTATCCAAGAGATCAAGTTGCCACTCAACAACATTGTTAGTTTTGGATGATTCAAGAAACGTTACATCTCTAGATACAACAAACTTTTTATTTACTTCATCATAGAGACGGTATGCCTTGGAGGTGTTTGAATACCCCAAGAAGATACACTTAAGACTTCTAGCACCAAGTTTGTTTCTATGTACCTTTGGTATCAAAGCATAACAGGTGGAACCAAAGACCCTGAGATGCTTTACCGAAGGAACATGTCCATACCACATTTCATATGGAGTCTTGTTTCTAATAGCATTAGATGGACATCTAT
>APFE031459772.1:19680-34551 GCA_000404065.3 Pinus taeda | reverse complement strand
GTTGCCGCGCTGGAGGAAACCCATTGCAGCAAATGGGTGTTCAAGAAAGAAGACAATTGCCAGAAGGGAAGGTGGAGAATACAAAGCTGCGGTTTGGTTTGCAAAAAAGGTTATTCCCAGGTTGCCGGGAATTGATTTTGTTATATTTTTCTCCTGTTGCTAAGGTAATCTATTAGATTACTTTATCTGTTGCTGCTACTTTTGATTTTGAGGTAGAACAGATGGATGTGAAGACAACATTTCTTCACGGGATTTGGAAGAGGAAATCTACATGAAGCAACCTGAAGGCTTTGCGGTGAAGGGTAAGAAAGAACTAGTATGCAAGTTAAAGAAGTCTCTGTATGGGTTAAAACAGTCACCAAGGATGTGGTATCAGAAATTTGATACATTTATACGGGACTTGGCTTCACCAGAAGCAAAGCAGATCATTGTGTGTATTTTAAATTAATTGGTGACCGTGTTATTTATCTGGTCTTGTATGTGGATGATATGTTGTTGGTTGGAAATGACAAAGAAATTATCCAGGATTTTGAAGACCCAATTGTCCTCCAAATTCGACATGAAAGATCTTGGTGCTGCAAACTATATTTTGGGCATGGAAATTAAAAGATATCGGGCAAAGAGGAAGCTCTGGTTAAAACCAGAGGAAGTATGTCGAGACAATAATGCAGAGGTTTTAATAGCAGGATAAGTAAACCGGTGAAGGTTCCTATTCTTGTAGGTGTGAGGTTATCTGCTGACGTGTCCGCAAAGACACAAGAAGAGGAAAGGACATGTCCCGGTGGTCCATATGCAAGTGCAGTCCGGTAGCTTGAGTGTAACGGCCATGGTCCTGGTATTAGACCAGACATTGCACAATGCAGTGGGAGTATTGAGCAGGTTTTAATGTCAAAACAGGGAGAGGAGCACTGGACAGCAGTGAAAGCGGGTTTTCAGGTATTTGTGTGGGTCACTAGGGATTAGTGGTTTGTGCTATCAAGGAAGACCAGGATTGGACAGAGTGTTGGATATCCATGGCTTTGTTGATGCAGACTGGGCTAGAGATCTGGATCAGAGAAGATCTACAAGTGGGTATGTGTGTAACCTATTTGGAGGTGCAGTCAGTTGGATGAGTAAGAAACAATCTGTAGTGGCACTATCAACTACAGAGGCAGAATACATGGCAGCCACTCATGCAAGCAAGGAAGCAGTTTGGTTGCAGAGATTGTGTTCAAGTATGGGGTTAGTACAGGGAGCTATAAGGATAGACTGTGACAGCCATAGTGCAATTTTCTTGGCAAAGAACCCTGCTTATCATTCAAATACAAAGCACATTGATGTTCAGTATCACTTTGTGAGGGATATTATAGAAGACAAAAAGGTGTTGCTGGTAAAGGTGGACACTTTAAAGAATACTGCAGATGCATTGACAAAATCTGCAAGCTCTGACAAGTTCTCTTGGTGTAGAGAAACAATGGGCATTTCAGGGCTGGAAAAATGACTAAGCTCTCTTGTGGCCCCCTGTGGAAAGAAAAAAACAAGTGGGATATTGTTGGGTTGTGTTATATTCTTTCCACATAGTTAATGGGGGTTTGAGGGGTACTCGTAACCCCACTTTATGGGGTCTTGGGCAGCGCCCCGGAAAATTTTGGTTTTGGACCCTATGTTAGGTTGGGCAGACCCACCTGTGGTTTTTTGCATGATTTTCACACTTGTTTGTTGGACGTGATGGTTTTTGGTCCATGGTATTGGATCGATGGGTTTTTGGTCCATGGTATTAGATGTGATGGTTTTTCGGTCCATGGTATTGGATGTTTCAGCATGTATAAATATGTATTGTAACATTGAAAGGAACATAATGAAAAATCAAGCTCGTAGTCTTGGTTTTGAGATCCAGTGGGAAATCTCTGTATATATGTGTTTTATGTGTTATGCTCTCACATTTTTATTTTTTTTGTGATTTAGAATTTGTATGCAGGTAATTTCTGTACGAGGCTAAAACCTACAAAACTTACCTTTCAACACATCAAAGCTAAACAGGAAAAAGTCAAAATAGAACCTAAGTTTTGGATGGCCCAGGGCAAAAGATAAAAGGGCCCCACCAGCCCTCCAAGACATGGAGAAAGTCATGCCCCTAAGAAACCATCTAATGAAGAGGGTCCCACGCAAAACCCGTCGAAAAACAAATCTTTCACCAGAATCTACAGTGAAGAACTGTCGGGCCCTAACCAACGGCTTCGAACAAAATCACAAAGGAAAGAAGCACGCTAGTTAACTGGCATCGCCTCCAACTTGCTCGACCAATTGCTGTCGTTGATTTATAAAATTGGATCCAACGGTTAAGGGACAAATCACACCCACCAAGAATGCCGGAAAATAGTGTGTGATGGGGGCCCCATGAAACTGCTCGTTCGATCCAAAGCGTTGATTTTCCTCACTCCATCGGATGGCCGAGCCGAAACTCATGCGCCCAAAGTCGTCGACCTTTAGGGAGTGGGGAGAGCGGTTTTTGGATTAGGCCCCCCACCACGTGTCAAACCCTCTATGGCATTGCTGCCAAAAAATTAAAACCACTTTTGGCATAAAAGCTATGTGATCACTTCGAAATCGCTCCATAGGCAGTATTGACTTCAGCCCTTGAAAAAATAGGGTGATGATGTAGTTTTTGATGCTGCTTTCTTCGGTTAGGGAAACTTTGTCGCTAGTCACAGAGAATATTCCTGATTGTGGTCAACTTTGCCGCTAACCTTGGCTTACCTCCCATCGTGTACCTATCTATCCAACCTTGTGAAGCCCTCTGACTGCTGTCCATAACTAGTTGGATTCTATCTTTTTTCTTCTATACTCTTTTTTTTCCTCCTCTACCTAATTATGATAGAGTTTTTTCATATTGCTCTTCACCATTGTGCTCCACCTCCTTAAAATTGTGTTGTCCTTGCAGTTGACACCTTGATTGGCTAGAATGTCTACCAATTTGTTGGCATTTCTCTGCACATGAATGGATCTAAGAGTACGAAGTTCCTGTACATGTACTTGAATCTTATGTAGAACCTGAGTTAACCTCGAGTGTTTTTTGCCCTTTTCCAGCCATATTCCATTACTGATTCTCTTGGCTGCATTTATTACTAACTCTAAATGTGCTTCTATTATGATATTTTGACAATTGTTCTATATCAAAAATTCTAAGCATTGTTCCAAGGCCATTAGTTTTGCCATGTTGTTAGTGGCTTTTACCAAGTGTCCATGGAAGAGGGATATTATGCTACCTGCATCATCCCTTAGAACTCCCCCAAATCCATCCACCCCCAGGTTGCCTTTGGAGGCCCCATCAATGTTGTAGTTTAAAAAACCTTGAGGGGGAGGATGCTAGAATTCCTCCACCTTATCTCTCATACTTTCTTTCCTATATACACCTTGATTAATAAGTCGTTGCATGTCTAACAGCTAGAGGATTCTTAACTCTTCTAATGAGGGAGGATTTTTAGGGAGATTCCTAACCGTGGTGCCAACTGTCTCCTTAAGTTGTTTTACAATCAGCTTCACCAGGCTAAGAGAGTTAGTCTTTACCTCTTTGAATATTATTTTGTTCCTTTCTTTCCACACATTCCATATAATGAAACTCGGCAAGAGATCCCAGGCTGAATTGAGAACTTCATTATCAGAAAAATTATTCCTCCAATTATTGAGAGTGTTAGCAATAATTTCTTTGTCTCTATCAGACTATTTGAAGATGTTGGTAAAAAAATCCCATATCCTGTCGGTGAAGATACAGCTGTTGAGAAGATGCTCAATAGTCTCCTCATGGGTCTCACAGAGATGACATCTGGAGGGTCCCAGCATGCCCCTTTTTTTAAGGTTGTCTAAGGTTAAAATTTTCTTGTGGTAAACTAACCACATGAAGAGTTTGATTTTCATCCAACCTTTGTGTCTCCAAAGTTTTCGCCAAGTTTTATTTGGAGCTTGGGGTTCCTGAGCAAGGAAAAAACCTTTGTCTTCCTTAATATTAAAGTTGCCCTCTTTGTTGTTACCCCATCTCAGTTGGTCATGCCCTTTTGTTACTAAAAGTATTCTCTGAGCCAACATTCTCTTAAGGGACTCTGCTTTACTGTTGAGGGTCCTATCCTCTCTGCCGTCTATTTTTTTCCAAATTCTCCATTTTCCATTATTATGTGGATTCTCCCAAAATTATTTCACCTTTACTAAACCTTGATTGTCAGTCTCATGCTTGATGCCTAAAAATTCTTCCTTTAGTAGATTAGGTTCTTGTTGCCATTTGTCCTCCCAGAA
The DNA here is from genome assembly GCA_000404065.3 of Pinus taeda. Classification (NCBI taxonomy): domain Eukaryota; kingdom Viridiplantae; phylum Streptophyta; class Pinopsida; order Pinales; family Pinaceae; genus Pinus; species Pinus taeda. The sequence goes on along the minus strand of APFE031459772.1, from coordinate 30,285 downwards.
AAGTGCCAAATCACCCTCTCTGATTTCCCAGAAACTATTTTTTTGAACCACTTCTCTATTCTCCTAGGCCTTGTTCATATGGGGGAGCCTTTCGTTGTTCCTTTCATACGTATGATTTCAGAAGCCGACCAGGCATTGGCATATTTTTCCTTCCAGATGCTTCCCCATTGAGCTTTAGGATCCTTAACCCACCTCCACCAAAGTTTGGGGCCAAGTGCCTTTTTGAGAATCTCAGGATTGTCCAAACCCAGGCCTCCTTGGTTCTTGGGTTTGCAGATATTTTCCCATGAGACTAAAGTCCATTTTTTCCTTGTTTCCTCTTTGCCCCAAAGAAAATCTCATTGAATATTCTGAAATTGCTGTAAGACTCCTATTGGAGCTAGGAGGGTTGATAGCATGAAGATTGGGATTGCTTGGAGAACTGCTTTAGTAAGAACCAGTCTACCAGCTAAATTTAAAGATTTGTTTGTCCATTTCCTGACCTTGTCTTGCATTTTAGTTGCTAGAGGATCCCATATACTCTTGTGTCACGGTTAAGCTGTAACAGGAACTCCCAAATACTTAGAGGGAAGGGATTCTCTTTGAAAGCCTAAAATTCTGGAGACATTTCTCTAGATGGCAATATGAGTGTTAAAGAAAAATACTTTTGATTTGGAAAGGTTTACTTCCATACCTATAGCCTTCACAAAGTCATTCAAAATTTGTTTGTAAGCAAGTTCTCCTTTAACTGTGGGAATTCCCTATAACATGGTATCATCTACAAACTGTTGATGAGTCAGAACTTGCCCATTCTCTGAAAGTTGGAGTCCTTGAATTTTTCCCATTACTCTTGCATGCTTGATGGATTGCCCCAGCCCTTCCATCATGAGGATGAAGAGAAAAGGAGAAAGTGGATATCCCTGTCTAAGATCCATGGAAGGGAGATAAAGTTCATAAGGAGAGGCATTCACTAAAATAGAAATGTTGGAAGAAGTCACAAGGGCCATGACCCACCTGACCCAATTATGATCAAAACCAAATGCTGTGAACACTTTTTTGATGCAAATCCAATTTACTTTGTCATATGCTTTGGCTATGTCCAGTTGCATGATCATGCCTTCTTTCATGTTGCAAGTTAACGAGTGAACCACCTCGTGAGCTTGAATTATGTTGTCTAAAATTTGCCTTCCTTCTACGTACCCTGTTTGTTCCCCGAAGATGAGCGTGGGAAGCAGGGGTTTGTGCCTATTAGCCACAACCTTGGAAATTATCTTGTAGACAACATTGCATAGGGCGATGGGCCTGTATCTTTCTAGCGTTTGAGCATTATCCTGTTTTGGAATAAGGGAAATAAAGTAGGTATTGAGAGCTTTCAAAATGGTCTTGTTCCACCTGGAGTCTTTGACAATCTTGACAATATCCATTTTAACAATATTCCAGTAGGCTTTGAAGAAATCCACATTAAATCCGTCTAGACCTAGTGCCTTGCCATTTTTCATATCCTTGAGGACCTCACTAATCTCCTTTTCATTTACAGGTCTGTTGAGTTTACAATTTTCCTCTCTAAATACCAGTTTAGGTATATGTTTGATTATGTTCTTGATGAAAGTTTCTCTTCCTAAAAAATTTTCCTTGGAAATGTCCCGAAAATGCTTTACTAATACTGCATCTGTCTCCTCATGGGATTGAAGAATTTGGCCATTCTTGTCCTCGATCAAAGAGATTCTATTGTTAGTTTTGTTCGCAATGGTAGATCTGTGGAAAAATTTAGTATTTCATTCTCCTACTTTTAGCCATAGAACCCTAGATTTTTGTTTCCAAAAAATTTCTTCTTGTTTATACAGCATTTCCCATTCTTGGTGATATTTCTTTGCTTGATCATTTTTGTCTTTGTCAAAGCCATTCTTTATCAGAGCTTGGTTGAGCTCTAGGATTTTGTTTTCCACAATTTTTCTGCTTGTGAAAATATTTCCAAATTCCTTCTGGTTCCATTCCTTTGGCTTCTGCTTGATGTGTTTTAATCTCTTATGTAGCAGGAACATAGATGATCCCTGAATCTATAGGTCTTCAGCCCACCATTTTCCAATGTTGCTAATGAAATCTGGGTGTGAAAGCCAAATATTTTCAAACCTAAACTGTTTGTTTCTTGGGATGCCAATGCCCTTGATCTACATTTGAATCGGTCAGTGATATGAGCCCCCAAAAGGAAGAATATTTGCTATTATTTCCTTGTCTAGAAGCATGAGCTCTTCAGAGATCATGAATTTGTCTAGCTTGGAAGCTACCTGGGAATCCCCTCCTCTTTTATTGTTCCAGGTGCAAAGATCATTATTTGTCTCAATGTCCACCAGCTTCATGTTTTCTAAAAAACATCGGAAAGCTGAGGAATCTTTGATTAATGCTCTTGTGCCCCCTTCTTTCTCCAAGAGAGATCTAATCATGTTGAAATCTCCTCCTATAAGCCACGGTAGCCCTACAAATATGTTTCAAAGGTCCACTAAGGACTCAATAAACTTGATTTTGTCATCTAACCTTTGAGAGCCACAAACATTCGTTACAAGATAAGTGTCCCTGTCTCCTACAGGCTGTATAACAACTGACAAATAATTCCTTGATGCCTCTGCATCAATAATACCTATTTTTTGGGGATTCCATAAGATGAGGATACCCCCTGTTGTATTTTCTGCTTTGACTTCTATAAACTCATATCTGCTGAGCCACTTACTATGGATTTGTCTTATCTTTTGAATATAGCATTTCGTTTCTTGGACAAAAATTATATCTGGAGCTACCTGTTTCATTCTATTATTTAGCATTCTCCATTTTCTTTTGCTTCCTAGACCTCTAATGTTCCAGTTGTAAACTTCATAATTACAGATTATTAAAGGAGTAACTGGTTAGGTCTTTCATCTTACTTGAGTCTATCATGAGCTTTCCACATTCCATTAATAGCTCGTTCAACTTTTTTCTTCCCCTTTTTTTCCCTGGGTTTCTTGGAGCTAATCCTAGAGTTGATTTTACCGCTTTCATTCCCTACTTGCCATGTCTTTAAATGTTGTCATCGTCTCCCAAGTCCTTTGTCTGAATTTTCCATAAGAATAGCTGCTTTATTTGATTGCATTCTTCTTGTTCTAGAGATTCTACTCCACTTGTTGTTCCCTTACTCAAGAACCCTTCTAGATCTAGGTTTTCATTATCAAGAATCTCTTGTAACTCATTGTCTTCCATTTCCATCTCGCTCTAGGTCATATCCTGATCCATATCCATCTTTGATTCAGTCATCATTATCCCTTTCTATTTTTCCTTTACATGTTCTTGATCTTGTTCTTCTTCATTTTCTTGCTTATCATCTCCATCCTTCATAAATTGATTTTCAATTGCTACATCTTCCTCCTCTTCCAGAACATGGAACTGATTTGGCCTCACTTTTTGGTCTCCACTTTGGTGATGTTTTGATCCCTTTTTTCCGTTTTTACCTTTGAGTACTACTTTGTGAAAGCAATATGTTTCTTTTATTGTGTTAGGTTTTCTTTTGTTCTCTGCCTTATTGAGAGGAAAGTCTCTAATAAGGTGCTCGTGTTCATGACATTTTCAACATCTAAATGGAACATGCTCATAGTCAACTGTCTACACCCATTCCTCATCATAAACCTCCAGTATGACCTCGTCTGGAAGTGCTCCAGATAGGTCCATATCTACACAAATCCTAGCAAAGTAGCTATATTTTCCCCTTCTTGTGGCTTCAGAAGTTTTGACATACCTCCCTAATTTATTTCCTATGGCTGTTAGTGATTCTATTTTCCAATAATCCAAAGGTAGCGAATAGAGTCTTACCCAAACTGGAACTGAGGTGAAGGTTTCCTACTCTGGCACGAAGTTCATCATCCATGGATGAATGTAGAGCCCTGCTTCTGCATAGAAGTAGGGCCCAGCTTCAAACACTCTGTCTTTGTCCTCAATGTTTGCAAACACCAGAGTGAAAAAAACCTTGGATCCTAGATGAAGATCAATGCTTCCTTTAGGCTTCCAGTGGTATCTTATCCATGTTTGTAAATCCTTTTCGGTGGGCCATAGTCCCATGAATTTGCATATGATTGCATAAGTCTGCATGTGCTCCCTATGGGCCTGCAGCTCAGGGTTATTTAAGATTACTCTGGGAGTGACTTCAGCTTTGGGTTTGCATGGTCCCTTCTGTTTCCTATCTTTTGTTCCCTATTTTTTGTCATTATCCTCTTTTTCTTTTATGTCATCATTCTCCTTCTCCTTGTTGCTTTCTGTTTCCTCTTCCCTATTTTTTCCTCCTTCCATTGTGTTAGCTCTACCTGATTCTGGAGGTGTCTTGCTCTTGTTAACCACTACCTCACTATAGGAGGGAGTAGAGCTCCCTCCTTTGCCCCCATCCATGGAGAAACACCCACATAGAAACCCTTGACTCTGGTTTTTCTGCTCTTTCACTCCACTCCCCAGTTCTTCATATCGTCCAAGTGTTTCACCTAGACAATTCTAGGCTATTTTTATTATTAACTTATATTCATTCGTAATGAATTTTTATATTAATATTCAATTTTACATCAATGTTACATATTTACTGTAAGCATTTGTGAATTGTTACATTGGACTAATATAACAATGAAAGAATACCTCACAAAAATTTATGATAACCCTCTTCATGATACTTCTATATGTTCATCTCTAAAATATTTATAACCCCAAAGTGAAAAGCAACTAGCGTATGTCATAATCACGATATTAATTTGATTTAATGCAAAGAAACTTCTAAGTATTGAATTTTTGGATATGCATTTCACTAATATTCAATTTAATTCAATATACTATTTATCTTGGTACCTACTTCAATGTGGCAAGAGACACACACACTTTAATCAAATTTTATCGTAATCACTTGTTCTTCATTATATTGGTTTGTATTCATCTCTTCCTCATTTGCAACTCTAAATTGAAAGTGGTTAGGGTACCTTACAAATGTGAGGTTGCTATGATTTGATTTAAAGTTATGTCAATTATTTTAGATTTGTCGATATTCTTTCCATGCTCATTATCAAATCATTTTAATCCTTTTAAAATTACCTACTATGTTATAATAATTATATATGTGTGATAATTACTAGTTAATGATTATCTATATTAAGATTCATTTTTGCATCAACACTATGTTTTTATTATAAACATTTGTAAAATGATACATTATATTAATTTAAGAACGAAAACATAATTTCATTAAAATTTACCCTCTACATGGTTATTCGATTAGTTTGTATTCATCTCTTATAAATTTACAACCCTAAAACTCAAAAGTGATTAGGGTATGCCACATTCATGAGATTGTTTTCATTTAATTTCATGTTACTTCAAGTATTGGGTTAGTTGATATGTTTTTCCTCGTCATTACTAAATGAATACTTGCTATGTTGTGGTAGCTATTTATATGCAATAAAAACCAATAACAATATATAAATATATACATAATAAACAAAATTATATAATTCAATATACCTGAAAATATAAGATAGATATTAATTTAAACAAATCATATCCATGTAATAGATAACAATAGAATTACGAATAATATTGTAAAGAAAACCCTTGAAGTAGGGTAGTACCTTCATTTCCTATTTAAGGGAGGAAAACAACCAACTACATTGATTCTTTTTTTATAATTATACAAAATATGATAAGAACATTCTAGTGAATCAACTTTCTACTAGGTGGAACTTTATAGTAAGTCTTTTTATATTTATGTCTTTCACAATAATGTATGGTCATTATTCCATAAAGACAACCTCATTACATAGCAATACATAGCCACCTAATTATTATCATTCCACATGGTATCTCCCTCTATACGTTATGAAACCCTAGGTACACTACAATTGATCCTCCTTCAAACATTCATTCCTTGAAATATGCAAAGAAACCATACAATATTATTGGCTAAGTATTGTAGTTAGCTCATGCTAAACATGAAAATTGATCCATCCAAGTTAAATGTGAACATGGCATCCAACTACTTTCTTGCCTCCTTAATTTAGAACTTGATTGCAACTTGATTGCACCTAGAACTTAATCTCCATGAATTTTCGTTATCTATGCTTATGCTTCCCAATTAGTTTCCTTGTGCCATGTTGGTCCATGATGAGTTTTGCTAATGCTCATTCCCTTGCCTTGTTGACTATTTTTCATCCAAGTTATGTGAGTGGCAATGAACGAAAACCTTATCTCTTGATTCTTCTTCTTAGACTCTTTGACCTAATGCTCTTTTCGGTCAGTTAGCTCATTAGCTTTTTCTTCCTCAATATCTCTTCACATGGTTCTATAACTTCTTCTTCATTTTCCCTCTTGGGCCCTTCTTGTTTACTAATATTTGTATCCTATAATATTATTTTTTTCCTTATAATAAGGTTTTATAAACTCATTTTTCATATTAACATTCATTTTACCACTTGTTTCCATATAAGGATTTCCAACAATAATATAAACATCATTTATTTATATGATGTGAGAATAATAATGCAATGCATATTTATACATGAAAAGGTTCAAATATTTAAAAATTGGAATAGTATTAGATTCAACATGTGTTCTTTTGATATGTTTACATCATTTTGAAACCTATTAGCCAAATGAATTTAATAGAATTATGCTAGCAACTAGGTTTAATTAAGGAATGACCTTCCCTTTATGAACATATTCATAGACTTATAATATAGAGTTTCTATATAATTGTAAACCCTTGGGGATTCCTTTATCATCCTTATTAGAATGATACCATCTATCTAAAAGTATTTATTCAAAGGGTTTATCTAAAAGTTTCATCATCTTATCAAGTTTCAATGACCTCCACCATAAGAAATCATAATCGTTAAAAATTTCATTAAATTTTCACTCATTTCTTCATATTGATTTTTTTCTTTTATGTATCCTTCAATAGTAATACCATTATATTTGATTGTAAAATAATATATCTTTTTAACTATAGCCTCACCCAAATAAAAATGACTCTTGTTTAGAACTTTCTCTTCAATGGATCTCCTTGATGTGGATAAATTAAAATGGTCATACCTTTTGCTATAATTCTATGATTGGTTATTTGACCAAAATTACCAATTTCCACAACCACTTTTCATCTAATAGCTTTGGTTTGGTTAAATTATTGGAATTATGACAAATGTGTTGTCTTTTATGGAAACCTACTTAATGAATTTTGTCAACATGATGATAAAAAATGATTTTACAAGTAAGTACACATCTGACAGAGAGTTTGGACAAAGGCACAAAAATCGAGAGATGGAAGAATGATGAATGTGACATTTTGATTAATACACGCAAGTCCTGTGAATAAAAGTCACGTACACATGAAATTTTGGAGAAGAGAAAGTGCGTATAGTTTCCACACCATGGTATCCTAAATACTAGGGATATTTACCCTGGAATTAGCTCATAGTAATGAGTGTGACAAAGTATATTTGATCTCGTGTAAGAATACCATCAACATTAATAAGGATTTAACTTGTGCTATTGGATAAGGCCTAAGTTATAGAAGGATATGAATATCAAAGTATTTGTGCAAGTAATGGACTATTGATGAATTGTTTGATCTAAAATAAGGTTGCATAGTGAATGTGATGTGGAACCAGATCTTGCAGATCTAAAATGACAACATGATTTTCTTATGGGTTCATATTTTATAAAAATATTCTAATATGTGTTTGTTCTAGGTTTTCTGAGATTTGGGTTTGATTGGAGTTTTGTGATGCAACGAAGGAATGAGTCAATAATTACATATTTGTATGCTAGTTTGTCTTAGAAAAGTCGTACATATGTGATTTTGCCTCTAGGTAGTTGCGTGTAGATTCTGCAGTATGGACAAATCTATATGCATGTATGCTTTGTAAAAGGAGAGTACACATGTGGAAGTATTTTGTAAGGTTCACGTACATATGCTAAGGTTACTAAAGTATGTGCAGTTAATCATGTATGATCCGTATTATTATGATCACTATTGTCTCTTAATGAGGTATTTTACATAATAATCTATATGTGATATTTTTGAATACTTTGTGAATGAAATATTGAATTATATTGATCTATAAGTATCTTAGAGATCTACGATGAAGGATGTATGTATCTATGATTGATTTCAGTAGTGCAGTGATTCAGTATAAATGATCATTATTTTCAGATCTGTAAGCTAAGGAAAAATGTCTATACACAGGTCTTATTCATAAAAATATTGTATACTTTTTGAAACCTTGTTGATTAGGTTTTTCAGTGGCAATAGTTGGTTTCAGTGACAGATAACAGTGTATGGTTCGAGGATTGATAGTGCATTCACTTGATCTGTTCTAATTCAGTTTGATTGGTTGCAATGATATTTACTTATTGATTTGTTTCAGTTGATTCAGTGATTTGATGATGGTAGTGGGGCCAATATGAAATTTGATGAAAGGTGACCTACATTTTGTAATGTCTTGATCAAGTGGATCTAGTTTGAAACATTCTGAGAAGGGATCCACAAGGAATTGACGATATAGGGTTTGTAGCTCTCTTCTTGTAGGTGTTGGAGAACACGAGAAGGTTGTAGCCTTCTACAGGTGGGTACCTCCATACTAGTATGAGTTTACACTAGAACAATATTGTAAATAATACCTTTTTCTAAGAAAAATACAAGGATGAGAACAATGATGGTTTTTTTCCCACAATGAGTTTCCACCTAAAATCCGAGTGTTCATATGTGTTATCTATGTGTGATGATTTATTTTGTTCTTACCGCACATGATTACTATTTAATTAATTATTAGTGAAGAACTCATACATTGGTTTAAGTAAAAATGATGAAGAATTAATTGAAAAGTTAGTTATTTGTCTATGCAATGGTTGTCTACATAAAAATAGTGTACATACATAGATTTTATTCATTAAAGTCCCTTACACATGTCTAAATAGAAAATTAGAAGTGAAGTAAGTTTTAAAATATTGAATTCACCACTTCCCCCCCCCCCCCCCCCCCAATATTTTTCATAGCATAAACTGTAGTCACTGTATCAAAATATATTGGTCTACAAATTATGCAGTTGTATCTAGAAAACCTTTAAATTAGCTAATTAAAATTAGTTATATTTTCACTTCCAAATATTTTTTTATGAGAAGTTACATATATAGTTGGTTTCATAATTCTTCCCAATTTTTTTAATAAATTGTTCTACATTCCACTATGATATTTTCTTGAAAAGAGTCCAAAAAACAAAATTCTTCTTCTTGTTATACCCAAGAAAAAGATCTTAACCCAAAATTTATGTGTTAAATAAATATGAAAATATAAGATAAATATTAAATTACTAATAATATATCCACACAATAGCTAATAAAATGATGAACACAACTATTGAGTCAAGATAGCACCATGAATTAATATCTAAGGAAGGAAAACACTCGACATTCAATGTTTGCTACAATTGTAATATACTTCATGATATATCCATTACATTATTACTAATCTTTTTATAATTCGATTTAACCTCCTAATAACATTATCGAGATGGAACTTTCTAATAGGTGGTACCTTTTAGTAAGTCTTCTTATATTTATTGCTTTCACACTACTACATGACCCTTATTTATTAGAAATAGACTCTAATCATAGCAATGCATTGTAACCTAACCTGTATTATTCCCCTTGGTTACCTTCCAAGGTACCTGATATTACCTCCATAACTATACTATATATAGGTTGATTATTTGATCAAATGATAGGGAAACACACTCAAGGGAAGGGTCCATGTCTCAATTAGGATGAACAATAATCTTAGAACTTAACAACCCTCATGAAAATGGAAAAACTTGAAAAAATGACTCGTAAAGTTAATTAGTGTCGCGAAAGAGCTAAGAAAATAAGGTTGTAGATTGTATGTTCTTGTTGAAATTATAGCTTGTGTGACTCTCAATCCCAATTTTATACTTATGCATACAAAGGAAAAGAAAAAAATAGGAAAAAATAAACTTGAAAAATCCAAAATCCAAATTCTATTATTGAAAATATTTTATTTTTAGCTTTTATACTAAAATTTCCTAACTCATTTTAACTCATCAGTAATTATAATCATAAATTAATTACCTTCCTTTAAATTTCATGACATTGACATTTTTCAACTTCTTATAATTAAAGTTAACTCCTTCCACTCTTAATTAATTTTTCTTTCTAAAATATTTTTAAAAGTGTTTAATGTTTCAAAATATATATAAAATTATCCTTAAAAAATCTAATGAAATATTTATGAACAAATTTGGAAGTTGACTCTTTCTATATTTTACATAAACCAAATCATAATTTTAGAATATTTATCATAATATGGATTTTTTAACCTTCTAACTCTTCAAAACTATAGTGATCTTGGAGTGATTCTCTTATTGCATTTTTTACACATAAGTAAAATTTTAAAGAAGTCAAGTAATTCCTTACCTTTGTTAACATCCAGTAAACCAAATGTGGTCTTAATGTACTTTAACCATCATCATCATCAATTTAATTTATTGTATGTCCTATCAATTGTGTTTTATTGTAATACTCCTCTAAAACATATTCAAAATAAAAAAATGCATAGTCTATATA
>APFE031459772.1:0-19660 GCA_000404065.3 Pinus taeda | reverse complement strand
TGTTAATTTGGTAGCTCAGAGACACATTTTCTCCAATGGATAATCTTCCTCATCAATAAAGGCCCCTTCTAGCCCTTGGAAGAATTTAATTTGATTAAGCAAAAATTTATTCTTAATATGGAAACCCACACATGCACAAAATTATTGGTCAGCCCAAAAGGAAATTGGACACCCTTGGATGGCTATAAATACAAGTCAAGTGACCCTCATTTGTAGACCATCAACAAGCATTTTTCTTCTTCATTGTTCTTTGGTTTGGCTCGCACAAGTCTAAACTTAGTTCACAAAGATTGGTTTGTACATGTCAAAAATTGCTAGCTTTAAAGCTTGCACATGTGATTAGGGTTTTTGGTTCACAAATACAGGGTTGCAACAAGAAAATTTTGGCTACAACCACAAGCACACAAGTGTGTTCCTGCACCTGAAACGTTTCAGCCGCACACATATCTCTCTCTCCATGTGGTTGGGTCCTAGGGTTTCATTTGAACATTGATAACAAATTTTGAAAGTGAACCATAGTTTTTGGAAGTTTACCACATATGATTGATAGTTAACCCCAGTGTTCTGAATCATGTTTTTGATTATTATTATTGCTTGGTTCATCTTCGGGATATGATTTGGTTAATTTTGCTGGAGTGTCTTATGAACTAAGAATTGGATTAGTGTAATCTCTCTTTGTTGAACATTTTATGACAATATAATAAGAAGAAGAATTTCAAAGGGTTTTCTCACTTGCGGGATTTTTCCCTAGTCTCTAACCAATCGTGATGTTTCTATGTGTGAATGCTTTCGCTTATATTGTTCATTTATGTTCTGTTGCATTGATGATATTTTTCCTTCTATATAATTTCATGTGCTGCTAATGATATTATGATGTTCTCGGGTGAATTCAATATGTAAATAATGAAATGAAATTATCAAGGCAAAGAAAAATATATCCCTAAGAAAAATCAACATGGTATCAGAGTTGGGCTAAAGAAAAGTTGTTTACATCACCTCTGAGAAGACGTCTTTGATGGAAGAAAGAATAATGCTAGGGTTTGAAGGAAACCTTAGTAAATTTTATTATTAGGATTTGATGGATTACATGAGGTTAGGGTTTTAAAGAAATCCCAAAAAATGATAGAGGATTTATTTTTGCAATTTTGAAACCCTAGAATGATCAGTGAAAATTTGTTCTAGTAACTCCGAGAAGTTTAGTGTAACTCTAGATGGGATAGCCTCAATTAGGCCTGGTGGTTTATGAATTTGGTGGAAATATTTAAGCCAACATTGCTACATAGATAATGGACAGTACCAACTCTTAGAGGCTAGTTCAAGAGGGGGTTGATAACTTTTTGGCAAAGATAAGTATTGTTTAGATTTATGTTATTTCTTTGTCATATTAGACTTATTTTTATTTTTATTCCTTATACATGCTGCATGAATATTTGAGTGTGTGAATACTCCTAACCTCTAGATAAGATGTGAAAATAAGATCCTTCTTGGGGATCATCTAAGGTGAAGAAAAGGAGAGCTACTGAGAGAAGAGATGGTGTTGGAAAAGAAAAGAAGTACCCAAGTGTTTTTTTTGAAATTTTTCAAAGTAGTAGGGAGAAACTACAATATGTAAATACTATGACTGCCAATGAAAAATAAATGTTAGAAGCTCCAAAGATATATGAACACTATAAGGTATGTGTAGTTTATTGTTTTAGTGTTATGACTTATTTGCAATATTGGATGACATGTTAAGACCTAAGGTATGTCGAGAATATTACCTTCATAAAACACTCATACATGAATATAAAAGGAGAGATTATTTCTAATATATGTGATATATTGGAGATATTTGGAAAGTATCTTACATTTTATTAGACATGGGGAATTTCCAGATTTTATCAAGAAGGATAGAAAATTTGATTTTGTTATATGGTAAATTCATATTATTATTAATGCTTGTGATTTGCATGGTCACCCTGATGATAAAAGTGTGACAATAAGATTGATATGCTTGTTAAACTTGGTTAGTTTTTGTTAATCTTAGTAAATTTGATAAGTGGTAAAATCAGATGCCATAACATGATGGTTGAAGAAATGTGATAAAGAAGTGATGTTTTTTGAGGTTGGAAGATAAAATTAGATGACCCTAATCTTTGATGAATATTTTATGATACATTCATTTGTGATAATGAAGTAGTTTATGACTATGATGCATACATATTTGAAAACCTGATATAGTTGTGAATCCATCATCTGACAATTTTGTTGATAGCATTATGATAGACTGATTGTTGCCTTGAATGATAATTGAAGAGGATTTCCATTCAAAGGAGAAACTCCATGAGATCCCAACACCCATTATTATTTGCATTAAATAAATAAAAGACTATTGATTTTTTAAGTAAGGTTTATGGACATGAATAAATGATATTGATCAAGGAAGCAGTTTTGGGGATTTCTTATTTGAGAAGAAAGGGTTTCACCTAGTCCAAGCCCCAACAACTGGGAGAAAGGTCTAAGGGTGTGGGTACATGCCTCCCAAACACATGTAAAAGGTGGCCTGTAGGTGCGACTAAGCCTATAGGATACAAAAACTAAAATATATTCATGAAACCAAAAGTGCATCAAGAGTACGACAGACCTACAATCATGAAGTGTATAGGAAAATGAATAGTAATATCTACATAATGTTTGACTTGTTGCGCAGATCAAAATCAAGGTTGTTTGATAGAAAGACCTCCTTATAAAATGTGAAGCAACATACCTTTTGGAATCTACTCTTATGTTGAAGGGCTGATAGAATCTTGAGGACGATTTCATAATTGACATGATTACTATATTATGAAGAGATATTTATGTTGCAAGGAATGTAAATGCCTCAACTCATATTTTTTTTGCAAGGGTCTGCATACCAGTATGTTCTTTTTCCTAATTTGATCATTAGAGTTAGGATGTCAAGAAAGGATTACTCCTCAGTATGTGTAATTTATTTGTTGGTTATTACAGAGATTTCATAATGAATGGATGGAATAAACTTATATTATTTGTCCCTAGAGTATGAATTCACATTTAGTGGCAGAAATGATTCATATTATGATCATGTGGATGACTTGATAAAGTATAACTTGACATTGCATGGTAAATGACAATTGTGAACTCTAGTTTGAAGTTTCTGACAATGATATTTTCTATCGCTTTGACATTAACTTAGTTTGGCTTGGATTGAAAATTTTAACAGTGATGTTGGTAGAAACCTTCATGGCTTTGATATTAGTTTTGACATCTAAGGCTTTACAACCATACTTGGTTGATTTGATTGAACAAGCACTGATTGGTTTGAACTTATGTATATTGGTTTGATCATTGCTATGTCCATAGAAAGAATTTATGGTTTGAGTAAAGCTGAAGAAAGCTCCTTGAGCCTAGTATGTCGACATTAACAAGATACCTGGTAAAGCTTGGAAGTCAAGCCGATCTGAACCTCTACTTCAAAGTGGTCCAAGGTATTCATTTTTTTTTTGTTTTATGTGTCGACGATCTATTCTTAATAGATAATGAGCCTCTAATGATCAAAGTAAGAGGGACTTGGCCTCAAAATTTGAGATGAAGGATGTTGGCCTGATGCATTACATTTTGGGTTAGAATTTTGGAAAATACATCAAGAAATCTTCCTTTCTTGAAGGAAAATATGACATGAATTTATTGGAGAGATTTGGATAGACAATGCAAATCCTTGACACATTGATGGAATTGAATTATGCATAGATATTATTGGGCCTAACTTGGAAGAATCCTCCAAGTAATGATAGTTGATTGATGCATTGATGTTTTGTGAGAGCACATGTCTAGTATATGATTTGCAGTAAATACCTTGAGTACAAATTGAGTTACTACAAAAGAAATTTTGAAATAATCTATGTGGGAAGATCAAACTTGGCTTGAAACATTCTGCTGAAGATGTATGATTGCATGTATACACTAATATTGGTTGGCATAGATACATTATTGATAAAAAGAGCACATTTGGGTGTTTTTTTAGTTCAGGATCTTCCATGAAATCTTAGATGAATAGGAAATATAAGTCTGTAGTTTTAAGCATGACCAAGGTTGAAGAAATTATTGCTTTCATGGTTATCTATCAAAACATTTGGTTAATAAATCTCTTTAAAGAGTTGTTTGAGCAGGTTTTGGATATGATAGGGATATATTACAAAATAAATAGTTGGATATGATTGGGAAAGAATCATATACATATAGTTGAGCATAACAACCCATCCCATGTTTACCAGCTCTTACAAGCTCTCCAGGTAAACATGAGTTGATATATGCTATGACATAACCCAACATCCAAGTTTTAGTTGTGGAAGTGGAGTCTACTAACCAAAATCTTACTGAAACCTCTCAAGGAAATTGGATCACCTAGGTATCACAAAATCACCCTTGGTGTTGAGACCTTGAGTTGGGACTTATTTTTAACTGATATCATAACCCATTCACATGCATAATCCACTATGAGTGGGGCTAGAAGGATCCATCCACACACATATGAATCCCTTCAAGTGGTTGTAGGATAAATAGCCTAGTTACATGCCTTCGGTTGCAAAATCAGTTCCACCTTTTCAAGTCTAGCCAATATGCCACTACCGAGAACAACCCATAACTTTCCATAATCAAGTCTAAAGTGATGATAAGTATATATGATATGTGATAATGCTAGATCTTGTATAAATTCCCACTGTAGATCAACCTGGTAATGCAATGTACTAAAGCAAAACACTTGATCTACTTCTACAAAAAATTTAGCGGAAGCTTAATCAACCATGAGCAACATCAATAAGAACACATATAATTGATAAGAAGGAATCAATCACACATAAAACAGAAGAATTTACCCAGGGAAAGCACCTCACTAAAATCCCATCTTTGTATTATCATACAGGTGGAAATATAGACTGGATTACACAAAGCCTCATCTTGCAAGCTATCCAACTCTCAGTGCAATCACTCTATTGCTCATAGACATTCAAAGGCTTCTCACAAACCTTCTCCTCTGCCCTCCAAGCCTCCTATTTCTATGCATAGTTTTTCTTGGGTCCTCCAGCTGCAACCTTTATGATTCTCACCTCACACACAACACTGACCTCTAGAATAAATGCACAAACCTCAAGGAGATAAATCCTCATCATGGATGAGCTTCCTTTATAGGAAAAATATTCATCCAATTGATAGTACAATGTCCCTTCTCTAATCTCAACTGGGTCTCTATCTGAGCTAACATGCATCAGTTATCCATGAGTGAATACACAGTTATCTGAAAATAATAGTTGTCACATAAATGTAAGCATCAACAAACTATATCTCATTAATTTAACAACTTGTTAAATTAATCTAACTGAACTTGACTAAATTAAACTAAGTCAACTAATCCTCTCCATATAGAACTCATCCTTAATTCCTCAATCGGTGGAGAAAATCAAGGACACATTCCCCAATTAGAATAGATATAATTGCATGTTCTCACAAAGACTTCAAGTTTGCTTTTCCTTAACTAATTAACTCATGGAGAATTAATTAATTAATATTCCAAACTACAGTAGAGACCAAATTCGAATTTACTTCCTATAGATAGACTAGGGACTACTATAAATAGGAAGGGACCCAACAATGCTCTTTCTAGAAGATGTTAGTTTTAGCAATTTCACCTCTCACCCAAGGTGGCAAAAATTCTGATTGGCCAAACTGCTATTTTTAGAAGTGTTATTTTGTAGCAATTCTATTTTTAGCACTTTCTAAATTTAGCCTTCCTTGTTGCACACTTTTCAATAGATCTTACCTAAATGAGACAAACATATGATATGTGTTTTGTCAAACATATGGTAAACATGATAATATATAGTTCATGAATGAATATATGTTCAAGTCCCCTTAAATTCAGCAAGGAATCATCAAGAAATCCAAATTCCCTCTCAAACTAGCTACAACAACACTAATTAGCCTATGCATTCACATAACCATTAAATAGCTATGAAATCATGAAAAAGATTCATAAAAAGAGAACATCATTTAACCATGCATATAACTAGAATGAATCCATGGAAAAAAATAGTCGTAATATCAACACAATAATCCATACAAGTGCTCATTTATCATAATAAGGAAATGAAGCATATTAACATATGAAAATGCCAACCAAGTTAGGGACTTCCACGTACCATCTGACCATAGATTGTTCTGAGCCAAATATTTGTTGCAACAAATCACCCCCATGCAATATTCCAAGCATGAATGTGGGATCTCATGGGATAAATCAAAATAGAACTAACTAGAGCTTTCATAGGAAAAACCACCTCAACCCTCAACCACAATGATTTCATATAAAATGGTCCATAAATGACAACAACAAAATAAGATTGGATGCCTCTAACTTTATTCACCATACCCAGAGAATTTTTCCTATCTCTACCCATTGGTCAAGACTTCTAGGAGAGATTTGATATCCACCCTTGACCCTTGGGAATTTCCTGAGACCACTTCACCACAATCTAAAGTATATCGAGCATCCAAAGTTTAAACGAAAACAAGGCACCCACAACGCCATGGATATATAGGAAATGGAAAGGAAAGGTTGAAACCAATCTAAATCTAGGAAATACCCATTCCAATGACAACAAATGAACCAACTAACCAAATTCATCTATCATGCATTCGAATCATGACAATCAAATCACACATGAAACATGTTACCTACAATGTTCTATTGCTCTAACGACTTTTCCAACATTTCTATTCTACTCCATTTATCTCCTTTGATTGCTTACTTGTGTCTAAGCTCTTCCTATATCTTCCCTCATAACTCTTTTTCTGAAAATGATCAAAGCTAGAACTGACAAAAGTTGTGAATTGTTTCTCTGATTCCATATTAATATTGATGTCTAATCTCTTCCTTTTCTTTTTCCTTTTTCTTTCATTTTCCTCTAATTTCTCTCTAATTTCCCTTGCATGCATATTTGTGTCTCTTAATCTTATTTTTCTCCTATTTTCCTTTATTTTCACTTATTACCTCTTTTCCTTTGCCACTGCCTTTGCCAATTTCCATAGGCATTAATTAACCATAGGTGATTCCCACTATAGTGTTTTTCCCTCCATTTAGCTTGGAATATGTGTCCCATGACCTAGGTTTTATTTGTTTCTATGACACTCTTGAACAAAAAACCATACTCTTCCTATCGAGATTTATAATAGAGCTCGTTGTAATATTTATAATGACAAACTGTTGACAAATATACTCTCCCTCTGGTTCCACCTGCAATACAAACCAATCAATCAAATGATCAACATCTTGCACATATCTCTTAAGACATGAAACATAGAAAACATCATGGAATTACACTATTGGTAGTAGCATAATTATGTAGGCTACTGGTCCAATCCCCTCAAGGATATCAAAAGGTCTATAATATTGAGGTGCCAATTTGGCACATGATCTAATCCTCAAGGAGCTCCTCTTGGGCTTGATGCATAAGTACACACTCCCCAACCTAAAACTCCTTGAATTCTCTATGTTGATCTACATAAATCTTCTTCCTATCGTATGTTTCCTTGAAATTCCTTCTAGTAACCTACATCTCTTGCTCCATCATTGCCAACATATTTCTTCCAATCAACACCATGTTCACTGTATCACTCCAAGTCATAGAAGTATCACAACTCCCCCTATATAGAACCTCAATTGGACTCATATTCAAGGATTTATGATACCCATTATGATAAGAAAAATCCACCAGTGGAAGATAGGCCTCCCACTTCCTCTGCTGATACATGACATATACTCAATAATATTGTTAACCCTTTCCATCTATCCAATTTTCTGAAGATGATAATATATACTGAAGGCTAACTCTCTTCCCAAGCCTGCAAACAACTTTTTCCAAAACTTGAAGGGTTCTCCCCCTTGTAGGTTTTTTCCCTATTCTCACACCAACCCTAATGTCTCTATGTTTGAGTTCTTTTCTTCTATTCTTCCTTTATGTTCCACTACATTGATTATGATATTGGTCTTTCTATATAATTTCATATGCTGCTAATGATATTATGATGTTGTGGGGTGAATTCAATATGTAAATAATGAAATGGAATTATCAAAGAAAAGAAAAATCAACACAAGCTAGAGACCAAGTTGGTGTATGAGACCTTGATATTGATGCGACACAGGTCTTGCCTCCATGCAACAATTTAACTATTAAAATCTACAGAGTTTTACATACTCTAACTCCCTTTTTGTTTGAACTTGTAATGATATGAATTTGATCATTATATTACTTTTCATTTGTCTCAATGATTTTAGAAAGCAAAAGTGGAGGAATCTATACACAATACCATTTTTACTGATGGGATCCAATTTGGAAAATTATTATTTGAAACCATTTGGAGGTAGTTTGAGACATCAAATGCAATTTTTTTATTGGTAATTTTTTTCACAAAGGCTGCATATTTTAACAATATTATACACACTCATACCTTTCTAATTGGTGCAAAAATTGCCTGAATCAAATTTTATATGCAAAAGTTATGCCACTCGGAAGTTGAACGTCCTGTTTGACCACCATAATTCAATAGGATTCCACAAAAGCCCTCATTCTCCAAACAAAATGGGTTATCCATCTAATCATAATGAATAGGACTCTATAAAATAACATATCCTAACTCTATTTAAGAGTTGAATGAGTCAAACATAGCAAATAATTGGCTATCTAGTGTTGTTATAACCGAGCCACTAGGAGGAAAAGAGGTTCCATTATGTTCGAGTGCCTTTTTTTCCATAGTTGAGAAAAGTAGCTGAGAGTGGATGGGGAGTGGGAAGATATAGAGGATTGTAAACTATAGCAGCCCATGGACCACAAGACTCACTTATTTTTACTTTTATCCTTTTTCCATTAAGAGAAAGAGAGCATAGTAGCCTCACTAGATGGGTTTTATCCCGAAAGAGTTTCCGAAGTTATATCTTGTGTTAATTTATGGTCTATGAGTTTTATTTCATTGGTGTTTATTTTATAAGTAAGATGTAATTTTCTTGCATAATAAATAAACAATAATTAAGATCCAAATTTTCAAGGTGAAATAAACCCTCCACATGGACTTCACTAAGGAAGAAATATGATATCATGTGCATTCATATTGAGGTATATAAAATTTAAAAAGCACAAAAAAATATATTGAATTTATAGTAGGGGGTTAGATGGATTTAAAATTTGATACATCAATATATACATATATATATTATAAGGAATTGTTTGTACTAAATATTGGCCAAGGAGAGGCCAAAAACAAGTGGGGTGTATCGAGGTATGTGGGAGTGATAGTGCACCCTCTTTTCGATTGGGCACATATGGTTAACCTTTCATCTATGGTGGAAGAAAACTCAAATTGATAAAAATGGTGTACTGGGGGTAGGTCATCGTGGGAGTGATTCTGTTCATGTTGTTGGTGCGTAGGCTCTTATTTCAGTTTCCCAGCAACCATCAGACTATAAACTTGGTAACCCATCATCCTGGGAGTGATTTTGTTCCTATTGCTGAGGCATGGCCTCTTATTTTAGTTTCCAAGAAACTATCAGACTATAGACTTTGGAAAATTTAGGACTATTGATAGACCAATTCCGGTTCTCTCCCTTATCTTCCTCAAGTTCATTGCGTTGTTCACTATTGTCATCAGAGTACATAATTATACCAGCTAACCAACATAATTTCCAACCCTATTTAACTTCTTCATGTCTTGATTTGTAAATGATTTTCTTTCCTTGCTTCACATTCTGTAAATCCTCATAGGTTATTACAATTTATTGTTATAAAAAATTGAAGATTCCTCCTTTTGGGAGAATTATATTTATTTGATGTTTTAAAGTGCTGAATAATGGGAGAGAAATAATTTATACTCCTGTATAGCACTTCATATTTTCATATAGGAAATTATTAGGGTAAATTTGAAGAGTAAATAATCTTGGAACCATAATACATAGTGGTAGGCAGTGGTATTAAACTGCAATAAAATATTTAACAAAGGCTCTACGACTTTTCGAGCATTCTTATGGCTAGATTCTGGCTTAGGTAAATCCTTCGGGGAATATATTCTATGAAAATAGACATGGTTTTATGCTTTTATTCTTGTGATTATAGTATCTGTGGAATATTTGGGAAACTTCCATGGACTGAAACAAGATGGACTTCACTTGGATATACCTCACAATTAGAATGAGGAAGTCCAAGTTCCTCAATATTTTCATTTCTTTTATATTGCTTATTTTATTTTTACCATGGTGCCTTTATGCATAACTAAACATTTTGCAGGGGAAATGGAATGAAGGGAATAGAGATGCCTTTGGGCATATAATGACACCAAAATCTTTAAATGGAGAGAAAAACATGTTTTTCTCTAGAAAAATCTCATCACACAAAGAAGATCGAAATGGACTTGGTTCTTTTATTATGAATATATTGATTCTAAAATTGTCCTACAAATTAGCCAATTGGTATTTAGAGCAATGTAAAGTTATTTCATTCAAATACATATGATATCAATAATCATCCAGTAGAAAACTCATTAATATTGTATAGGCTTAAGTATTTAATTTAATATCTGTCTATATATAGTATTAATTGGTCCTTCTATGTACAAAATGTTTACGTTGTTCTAATATGAATTCTTGTGGCCTAATTTAGCTATCATTTTCCTTAACCTTTTTGATGGTTATGTAATTGTGTTCTTAAAAAGCTTAATATGATACATTTTCACCAAACCACCCATTTTATCCTAAGTTTAAAAATTAAATAAATAAAATACTAGTGCTCGTATTCATGAGAATTAAATCCAAAACATTTTATCAAAATGTTCACCATAACGTATATGCTCATTCAAACAATTTTAATGTTAACATTCAATTCAAGCATTCAGAGGGCATGATAAATTCTATGATGGGTGTGTTTTATATTCTTTCCATAACTAGCCCCACACCCGAAGTCGGGGTGTTACAGGGGAAGTAACCATCACCCCCTTCAATGCATCAAGTGCATTGGGGGCATCATAAGGGAGGAGGAATCCCCCCCCATCGTGGGGTTAGTAGGGGGTGGTAGATCTCTTGCATGAGGTCCGGGGTAGTGCCTCGGGAAAAACAATTTGGACCCTATATTATGTTGCTCGACCTACCTATGGTTTTGTGCATGGATTTAACACATGGTTTTGGGCATAATGGTTTTCTACCAATGGTATTTTGTTGATCTCGTTAAGGTAACTGAGATTATGTTCTAATCCAGGGTTAATAGGTCGAGGTTTATGGATGCTTTGACATGTATATATACATACATACATATATATATATAGATTGTAACATTGAAAGGAATATAAGGAAAAATAAATTTGGCAGTCCTAATTTTTGGATCCAGGGGAAATATCTGTATATTTGTTTTTTTTCTTCTATCGGTTGTTTATTTTCTATTCTTTAGAATTTTTCTGCACATAATTTCTATATAGGGCTAAAACCTACCTTTGGTATAAAAGTTGTTTTGGCTTCAAAGGGACGCCTTTATTGTTGAGGGATTTTGCTCGAGCTTGTAGTAGACCTTGTTTAATGGGAGATCTATGGGATCAATTCTTGTGGTGAGAGGAGATGGTGAGTAGTGGAAATATAGAGACTTAGAAATTTAGTTGTCACAGTATTAGGTTGTTGAAACTCAAGATGGAGGATATGATGGTGGATAAATATCAGTGGATTGCGGTAAATCTAGGTACTAAACCAATGACAATATAGGTATGTATCCCAGATTCAGTATTGTTTAATGTATCAGGGGAAGCTTCAACAAAGGCTTTGTGGGACAAGTTAGGGACTTTGTACCAATTTAAGTTTCTAGTGAATAAATTGTTCCTACAGAAACCGTTGTATAACCTAAATATGAAGGATGGAGACTTGGTGATAGAGAATCTAAATGCCTTTAATGCTGTGGTAAGCCAGTTGTTATTTGTTGATATTAAAATTTCACATGAATATAAGTGGAGCAGTTTGTTGCATTCTCTACCAGATATGTGGGATAGTCTGGTTGTTGAAATAGGTAGAAATACACCTACCTTGCAATTTGATGAAATAGTCTCATCCTTGCTATCAGAGGAGATGAGATGGAAAAATATGGAGGGCCAGAATGGAGATGCCTTGTCTTTATGTGAATGTCCCAGAAAAAAATAAAATAATTACTCGAGTGGGAGATATAAGTCTAGAGGGAGATCTAAATCACTAGGAAAACCTGTAATGGTGTGTTGGAAATGCGGAAAGAAAGGGAACTTTAAAAATGACTATAGATCTAAAGCTCCTAAGAAATGAAAGGGATCTATGATGCTCCTTTTGTAGAATAAAAAACTACATCAGATGAAGGTGGGGATGTGTACTTGGCTTCTTATTCAAGTACACATGTAGATCATGAGGCATGGCTGATTAACTTAGGTTCATCTGTTCATTTCACTCCCCATAGGGCATGGTTGTATGAGTATGAGAAATATGATGGTGATGACTTCTTCTTAGGGGATGACACGAACACTAGAATCATCAGATATAGAAAATTCAAGCGGATGTTGCAAGGTGGAAGGATTAGAACACTCACGAGAGTTCGGCATATTCTTGCTTTGGCAAGAAATCTGATTTTTGTAGGAAATATGGATGATGCAGGTGTAAAAGCAATGTCCAAGAAAGATACTTTCAATATGGTTCGAGGAACACTGATATTGATGCAGGGAGTTGAGATTGGAACTCTATACAATCTTCTAGGTAGAACTATTGTTGATGGGTGTAACATTATTGTGGTTCCTGAAAGTGGATAAGAAAATCTAGTGGTCTATGGAGAGAAAACCATGTGATGGCATCAACGGCTTGGAAATATTAGAGAGAAGGGCCTTCAAATACTTCAATGTAATGGTATGGTAGAAGGTATGTCTAGTTTCTCTCTATATTTTGATTTCCGTGAACATTGTGTATATGGGAAGAAAAATCAGGTGATTTATGTATTTTGATTTTTGTTTCTTCATAGTGGTGTTCACGAACCTAGATGATAAAGATAGAGTGTTCAAAGGAGGACCATTTTTCTATGTTGTTGTTGATGTCTACATGCGACCATGGGTGATGAAATTTGTTCTGGAACGAGAAACATTCACATTGGTACCGATATGGATAAGACTCTACTCCCTACCTTTAGATTATTGGCTGCTAGAATCCTTAAAAGCAATAGGCAATAAATTAGGTCCTTTTCTAAAAATATACCTCCTTCGCTCGTATATGTGTAGAAATGGACCTATCGGGAGGACTTACGGACAAAATCATTCTAGAATTATATGATGAAGAATGGGTGCAAGCAGTGGACTATGAACATGTCCCATTCATATGTCGTAGATGTCACGAACACAAACATCTCTTCAGAGACTTTCCACTAAACAAACTCGAGGACAATATGAAAACCAACACAGACAAAGATCTTGAAGGATTTACCAAGGTGGGAGGCAAAGGGAAAGGAGAAAAAAAGTACCAAAAGAAAACTAACGAGGATAAGAAACCAAGACATAACAGTTTCAAGATTTTAGAAGAAGAAGGAGGGAACAATGGAATGAACTAGACACTGGAGGATAACCCTGCAGAGAGGAAAAAACATGCTACCATGGATAGAAAACATGAGAACAACAAACCAGAGGAGTATCTGCCAAGCACTATGTAACTTGGTAAGGACCATGAGATGACCCCCAGTGAAGTTGGAATGGAGGACCATGAACTACATGAGTTTCTTGAGAGGGAGAATCTCGATCTAGAAAAGTTCCTGGAGCAGGGAACCACGAAAGGTGTTGATTCTCTACCGCAAGAGGAGTTTGACAGTGTGCAACAACTCTTCCTCTAGAGATCTTAAGCAAAGGGTTCTAGAGTTAAAAGGAACAATGATAGCTAGGAAAATAGAGGGGTAAAACTGATGGAGATAACATTAGGACACTCTTCCAGGAACCTAGGCCGGAAAAGAGGAAGGAAGAGACAAAATGAGCTACTGACAGAGTGTGGGAAACTCACGATTAACTCAAGAAAGATGAAAGATCTTACCAGTTACTCATTCACAAACCTCTCATAACAAAGCTCACAACTTGGAACATTAGGCATCTAGGAAGTAAAAGAAAGTTGAGAAATCTCAACAATAGAATAAAAGAAGAAAAAACAGATATGGTGTTTATACAGGAAACAAAATTTTCAATAGATAATATGAAAGAGATACATAGAAAATGGCTAATTAAGTATGAGTATCTAGAAGTTAAAGCAAACAACACAGCAGGAGGGATTCTCATGCTCTAGAATCCAAAAAAACATGGAATCTTGGATGATAAGCATCTAGGAACTACATTTTGATGGTAATCGAACCTTTGGGTGGCAAGGAACTCTATATGATCACAAATGTCTATGGTCCTCAAAAACTTGATGACAAACTCAGGCTTCTCACTTCCCTGGAGGATCTGAGCAAGAGACATCCTATTATGCCCTGGATTCTATGAGGGGACTTTAATATGAATAGATCTCTTACAGGAAAAAAAAGCGGGACCTAAATACTAGGTATAGACTCCATTACCTTCAAGAACTTCTTAAATGACATGAGGCTAGTGGGCACAAAAATAGTAAATGGCCCCTTCACCTAGAACAATAAGAGGAGAGGGGCTTCTCAAGTTGCCTCTAAAATAGATAGCTTCATAATCTCATAGGACCCCTTTCTCACTGGCTTTGACTTGACCGCTTTAATCCTTGCTTTCGGAGGCTCGGATCACTGGCCTATCCAACTTGAAGCTTATTTTAGGCACTACGAGAAATAGACCTTTCAGTTTTGAAAATGTCTAGCTCACTCACGCTAAATTCATCACTAATATTGGAAAATGGTGGGTGGAAGAAATGCCCGTTCAAGGCATGAAGATGTTCCTATTGAAAAAAATATTGAAACACATCAAACTCAGGCTTAAAGAATGGAACAAAAGTGAGTTTGGAAACATTTTCAAAGCCAAAAGAGAAGTTGAACAAAAACTACAGGGAATTAACCAGATCGTCATCATAGATGGCTTTACCAAAGAAAGGAAAATGCAAGCTGAATCTCTTCAACAGGAATGGGAAAATAGATGCCAACAAGAGGAGATCTTCTAAAGACAGAAATTGAGAGTGCAATGGATTAAAGAAGGGGAAATAAATACAAATTTTTTTCACAAGTCAACCATGGATCACAATGCACATGACAAGATTTCAAAACTTGGAGATAATCAAGGGAAAGAGCTAAGTACCCACAAATAAGTGGAATCAGCTTTGGTACAATATTTCCAAAGCATAACAGAGGGGCCTCTATTAGACAGATCACAATTTATCAACATCTTCACACAGTACATTCCAAAACTAGTTACCAGGGAAGACAATTACAATATTAATAAGCCAATGTTTGAAGAGGAGGTCAGTGAATTCATCAAATAGATTCAAAATATGAAGGCTCCAGGCCCGGATGGTTTCAATGTAGACTTCTTCAAAACATGCTGGGAAATAGTAAAACAAGATATCCTTGATGTTGTGGAGGAATCGATAAAATCTAAGACAGTTTTGAAGGCGCTCAATGCATCATTCATAACCTTAATAACAAAGTAGGAAAAAGCTATGACATCAGATAGATTCAAACCCATAGCTTTACGCAATGTGGTGTACAAAATTATTTCTAATGTAATCGCAAACAGACTCAGGCTCCTTCTTCCAACTCTTGTGTCTGAGGAGCAAACTGGATATGTGGAGGCAAGGCAAATTCTAAATAACATAATTCAAGCTCACGAGGTGGTTCATTCTCTCAAAATAAATAAGAAGGTGTGTATAATCATATAGCTTGACCTAGGTAAATATTATGATAAGCTTAGCTGGTCATATATTAGGGAAGTACTAAAAGCGTATGGCTTCGACCATAACTAGATAAGAGGGTAATGGCCCTTGTTACCACAACTATCTTTTCAATCCTACTTAATGGATATCCATCCAGAACATTTAGGTCTTTGAGAGGCCTCAGACAAGGAGATCCGCTCTCCCCTTTCCCCTTTATTATCATGATGGAAGGATTAGTAAAAGCGATCAAATTAGCTAATGCAGAAGGAAGAAACCAGGGTCTCAAACTAACCCTGAATGGGGATACCTTGACTCGTCAACAATTTATGGATGACACTATGCTACAGGATACACCCATGTCAAGGAAGCTAAAGCTTTCAAAAAAATAGTGAACAATTTCACTATGGCCGTTGGTACAGATGTAAGCCTCACCAAATAAAAAATTCTCTTTTTTAATACTGACATTGCTATTCAGAGAAATCTCACAAAAATTCTCGTCTTTCAAAGAGATCAACTACCCTCCAAATATCTGGGAATACCTCTCATTGACAAACCTCTAATTAAGGAAGTTTGTGAGCCAATGACTAATAAACTGTAGGACAAAATCATGAAATGGACAAGTATATATTTGAATTTAGCAAGACGGCTAGTGCTCACAAAAGCGGTCCTTCAAACCATCCCCATCTTCATCTTTTCAACTCTTCCTGCTCCAAAAGGAGTTTCATAACACATTAGGAACATCCAAAGAGATTTTATTTGGAGAAAAGGGCAAGAGAAAAAGAAATGGGATTTGGTATCTTGGGAAAGCTCTGAAAACCCAAGACCTATGGAGGTTTAGGAATTCGTGCCCCAGAAAGCCTAAGAAAAGTTTTGGGGGAAAAACTTTGGTGGAGATGGATAATGGAAATGAGAACCCTTGGGCCAAGATTTGGAAATAGAAGCATGCAAATAAATGGTAAGAAAGGCATCATATTCGAATCACAGGGCTCATCAAGGGCTCCCACATTTGGAACAATGCTTGGGAGAGTAGAGCCATTGTTTAGAAGCATAGTTTATGGGAGATCAGAGATGGAAACCTAGCTTGATTTTGCGAGGATAACTGGAAGCAAGAGCCTAACCTATGTAGAGAAGACCTAGCCATTCTCAAGAATGACAATGACAATAAAGGGCTACTTAGGGTAAGTGACTTTTTGGATTAGAAAAGGCACAAGGGAAAATGCAGAACATGGAGGGAGATAGCATACAATGAAGAGACCCCTTTGAAGGCATAGGCATAAGCTCTTGCATTGATCCTGGAAGAGAGAAAGATTTTGACCTCAACATTGTCTGACCAACTAAGATGGGGAAGAAACAGTGAAGGTAACTTCAATCTCAAAGAAGCCAAAATAATTGCCACTGGGCTTGACTTCCCAAACCCTGATAACATACGGAAGGACCTATGGAAAAACCCACACTGGATGAAAATCAAACTGTTCATGTGGTTGGTGCAACATAAAAAAATTCTAACTTGGGAAAATCTTAGAAAAGAGGTTTAGTTGATCCATCTAGATGCCAATTATGTGGTCTACATGATGAAACGATGGATCACCTACTCAACCTATGCCCATTCACCTCTACCTTGTGGAATTGGGTAGCTACAATCTTTAGGTAAATCGACAGGGATAAATTCAACATCATTGGCACTTTGAAGAACTAGATGAAGGACTTCTCGGAAAAGGAAATAATCAACAAAGATCTGGAATGTATGGAAAGAGCGCAACAATAGGATTTTCAAGAATAAAATTGGCTCAAACCAGAGCATCATAGCTCGGATTATAAGACAGCTCAAAGAACTATGAGCACCCTTCTAAAGCAACCCCCCGAGAACCCTCCTTTAAACCACGACGCTCAGATACTTGTAAATTTGAGTATCCAATTGCTTGTTCCCTAGGACATAAGCAAGATCATCAGACATACAACAAAGGGGAAGGACTTCTGGCAACCGCCTCCTCATGGCTTTCTGAAATTTAATATAGATGGAGCCTCTAAGGGAAACCCTAGGGTAGCTGGTTTTGGAGGAGTCATAAGAGATGAGCAGGGATACATAAAAGTCATCTTTAATAGTCATTTGCGGAATGCAACTAAGAATATGGCAAAAATTATGGCCTTACAGCAATGCCTAGAAATATTTAATAAATCCAATTTACACAATGCCATCATAGAAGAAGACTTTGAATTGGTAACTAATTCAGCCAAAATGATAGGCAATGGCACTGTGCCAGAAAAAGTATCAAATCACTGGCAGTTATTTTAGGTCTATCAATGTATACAATACCACTTGAGAGCACTAAGAACACTATGATTCATTCATGTGCATAGAACAACCAATAGGTTAGCAAATTGTTTAGTGAATGAAGGAGTTCTCTATACAAAAGACAATAGAAGCTATGCTTGGGAGTTGACACCCTGAGGGAATTTGCATGAGGACTGTCATAGATAGGCAAGGGTAGACATGGAATATTTTCAATTTATCAGAGATAAATAGTAAATAGAGCAATGGAAATAGGAGAAAATAAACCAATGACAGGGAAGAAGCAACGGATAAACAATGGGCAAATTGACAGGCATCTAACCAAAGATGGCAGTGGACTCCACTATCCAATGGATTTCAAGCGGATAGCTGCATGAAGAATATCCCACAAAACGGACCCAAAATATTATAAAGCGGTGGTTTAGGCCACTCATTGAGTCCGAATGGTAAATTAAAGAATGGGCATGTTGCTGACCTGAAATCCACTCTGGACAGTTGGATAGATGAGGGTTAGATTGCACGGTAGTTGGGTCATAAAACCAATCAAGGGCTAAACGACAAAGTGGACCAAAAAAACTATAGAAAGATGGTTTTGGTTGTTCATTGGGTCCGAAAGGTGATTTATAATATGGGCATGTTGCCAGCCCAAAATCATCTCTAGACCGTCGGACCGCTGAGGGCCAAATCACACGGTAGTTGGGTAATGTAGCTAATGGAGGGCTAATCCACAAAAAGGACCTGAAAAATTACAGAAAGATGGTTTTGGCTTCTCATCGAGTCCAAAAGGAAAAATATGAAGTGGGCAAGTTGTTGACCCAAAAACAGTTAAAGACTGTCAGATCTTTGAGGGATAGATCGCTCGGTCATTAGGTTGCCAAGTCATCCATAGGTTAAGGCTTGTTTTGTAGTCAATTAATGTAGCTTTGTGAGTCATAAGATATGTGGGCCATAGGTTATTGTGCATCGTAGGATATGTCATCCCTCGTCATCAAGGGATGTCAGGCTCTTTGTTGCACGAGACGTATGATGTTTATTGAACCCGAAGGAACCTTAGAACTTTACAAATCTATCTTTTGAGTTATGAAGGAAGGCAGGTTTTCCAAAGCATAGCTTTGAGGATGAGCAGTTGATTGGTGGTTTAAGCATCAACCCTTTTTTTGTTTTACTTCAGCCAAGTACGAGGTTGTGTCAAACCAACTATCTGCTGAGTGTCCACAGAGCTGACATTTTTGTTCTTGGATCCGTTAAAAAGTGTAAATTACGTATTTTTTTTAGATAAATGGAAGGCTCCACTCTTAGTAGCTCAAAAAAAAAAAGAATAGGATGTTAATGGAGAAGGAAAGAAGCATGCTTAGTGGTGTCGAGTTAGGATAATAATTTTGGGCAAAGGGAGTGTAGATTGCATGTTACCTCATTTTTAGATCACCTTCATCAGTGCTGGAGGATGAGTCTCCATAAGAGGTATGAACTGGTAAGAAACCCTCTCTTTC